>JAXCGZ010000114.1:67500-140000 GCA_037179515.1 Halocaridina rubra | reverse complement strand
TTAAGGTATATCAAAGGTAATTATATATGAAAATGTCTATGCAGACTTCAACAGTGTCTTTGCAAATTAAGTATTTAATTTACCATTTGATACAATAGCAGTTTTCCTGTAAGTGATTGCTGAATATTTATGTGAATATCAAGAGCAGTACTAAAACCACAAGAGACATTTTCCACGAAAGATGTTTGCATGAGCTGTTTCCAGTAATCATCTGTGAATTCCCTGGTTTGCCATCGACAATATCAGATACATCTGTTACTCCTTCATTTGTACTGGGTTCCTCTGCATCTCTTTCTGTTGTCATTGGAGAAGTGTCCTTTGTTGTTCTTGCTGTAATTATTGATGCTGAAGATGATGTTGTTGTAGTTGTCTTCTGAGCAGGATCTGTTGTTACTATCTCAGCTGTTTTCTCAGATGGTAGTGATGCTGAAGTTGCTGTGGTTATGATTGCCATTGTACTTATGGTGGTTGAGACTGTTATTGTAGTAGCGTTAGATGGTAGGGGGTAACGACTACAATTTGAATTTCCATCTGCAATTAACGGTAATCATACCTAGATATTCATTGTAAATATATACATATTTATAGTCATATTCACTTTACATTACTTACATATGCAAAATTTTTTTATATCTTTTAAACTATAAAAATAAGAGGCTAGTATTAATACCATATACTTTATCTTCTATTTTGGTCATTTTTTCAGTAAGGCAGATATTAATATATTTACTAGCTATAAAATGCCGCCACTCCAGAAAAGCAAAATATTACTCTGTTGTCTTATTAACAAAATTTTCAGGCCAAGCCACAGGAATAAACATGCATTTATGAGCTACTCTGATTACAAGCAGTAATGGTTTAAAATCTTGCCACATTGTAAATATCCTGCACCAGTGAGTTGAAACCATTTTGAGCTTGAATTAATATATCCAAGGTAGTGGTAGAAAAAAGGAAGAAAGATTTTATGTCAGGGGAAAAAAATCATTTTCAAATTGTTTATATCCATTTTAAGTTATATATCATCACCCTGATAGGAATAAATTTGGAGGGCTGAAGTAAAATATGAACTATAACTTAAGAACTATGCTGAAGAATGGTGACTGCTATAGCTCAATAGTAGACCAAAATGGGTTCGATCCTGCTTGCACCTTAACCCCCTAGCTCAACCTTAACCCCCTAGTCCATCCCCATTCGAATGAGACTAACTGTTACACATAAAATGATATGAGAGCTATAATGAAGAATATATAGATATTAGAGTAAAAATGCCTTAGAGATCAGTAAGTACATAGGTATGCAAAACTGAATTTACGACCACGTAGTCGTAGATGGAATTAGATGCAAGTTGAACCGTTTTATATATATATATATATATATATATATATATATATATATATATATATATATATATATATATATATATATATATATATATATATATATATATATATATATATATATATATATATATATATATATATATATATATATATATATATATATATATACACACGAGGTCCATTCAAAAAGTATATTCGACATTGGTCCATAAACAATATATATATATACATATATATATATATATATATATATATATATATATATATATATATATATATATATATATATATATATATATATATATATATATATATATATATATATATATATACACACGAGGTCCATTCAAAAAGTATATTCGACATTGGTCCATAAACAAAAATAATATACTATTCAGTAATTCCTTTACAAGGGAGGTGGCGCCACCTTTCCCGCATCTGTATGCTGTGCCAGTTCCCGGCTGTGACGCCTAGGGTGCAGAGGCCCAGTAAAGGCTCGTCGGATTTTTGTATATATGCAACATGTCTGAGCGCATTGAGCAGCAATATTGCATCAAGGTTTGCCAGAAGCTTGGCGATATGCAAGTACAAACTATCCAAAAGATTCAGCAAGCCTTTGGTAATAAGGTCATGGGCATAACACAGATAAAAGAGTGGTATAACCTATTCAAACAAGGGCAAGCCTCAGCTGAAAGCAAGTCACGGTCTGGCAGGCCATCCACCAGCAGATATGAGGAATTCATTGCGAATGTTCGTCGAATAGTCATGAAATACCGCTGTGATTACCTAATTGTGATTACCTAATTGTGTTTACGGGAAAGAGCCCAAAGCTCGTATCTTCCCGTCTCCTGATCGGTTCCATTTTATACTTAGTGATACTTATCATACCTGTCCTTAAAACTATGGATTGAGATAGCATTAACTACCTCCTCGCTTAGCCAATTCCAATTATCAACTACTCTTACACTGAAAAAGTATTTCCTTACATCCTGCGAAGAAGTTTTCTTACGAAGCTTCAAACTATGACCTCTAGTTCTAGAGCCAGCCATATCAAAATATCGATCCCTATCCACTCTATCATAACCATGAAGGAATTTAAAGACTGTCACCATATCCCCCCGTTGTGTAACCATCAATGAGATTATGGAATAAGTAGGAATAAGCACAGGATCAGTTCATACAATTTTAACAGAAAATCTGTTCATGCGAAGAGTGTCGGCAAAGTTCGTTCCCAAGTTGCTGGTGGAGGAGCAGAAACAACTTTGCCTGGAAATTGCTCATGACCTGCTTGACTGTGCTAGCAATGACTTTGACTTTATGAAGACCATCATCACTGGTGATGAGACATGGATTTATGGATACGACTCGGAAACGAAATTTCAATCATCACAATGGAAGCATGACATATCACAGAGACCCAAAAATGCATGACAGGTTCCCAGCAATGTTAAGATAATGTTGACGTGTTTTTTGAATCCAGAGGTATTGTGCATCATGAATACGCACCCAAAGGACAATCAATTATTAAGGAGTACTATCTGGAGGCTATTCATCCCCTTCATGATGCTGTGCGACGAAAAGGACAAAAATGTGGGCGGTGAAAAACTGGCAGCTTCACCACAACAATGCGCCTACTCATACTGACAACCTGATACAAGCTTACCTGGCCAAAAACATCACTTCACGTGATCGACAAACTTCCCAACTCTCCAGACATGGCACCTTGTGACTTTTGGCTGTTCCCTAAACTGAGAACAACATTGAAAGGGAAGCGTTTTGACCAACGAGAGTAAATTATGAAAAAAGAGATGGCAGAGCTCTATACCTTTCCAGTTAAGGTATTCCAGAAATGTTACCAGCAGTGGCAGCACCAATGGGAGAAGTGTGTGAACTCCCAAGGGGAGTACTTTAAAGGGGATTAAATAAAATTTGTGAAATGTACACAATTCTTTTCTTTATATCCAAAGGTCGGATACATTTTGAACGCACCTCATAAATAAATAATATATATATATATATATATATATATATATATATATATATATATATATATATATATATATATATATATATATATATATGATATCTAATATCCACCTTTAGTTTACATTCACCAGAAAAATTCTGTATCTTGCAGAGATACAGACTCTTTCTGGTGAATATATATATATATATATATATATATATATATATATATATATATATATATATATATATATATATATATATATATATATATATATATATATATATATATATATATATATATATATATATATATATATATATATATATATATATATATATATATATATATATATATATATATATATATATATATATATATATATATATATATATATATATATATATATATATATATATATATATATATATATATATATATATATATATATATATATATATATATATATATATATATATATATATATATATATATATATATATATATATATATATATATATATGTATATGTATATGTATATATATATATAGTATATGTATATGTATATGTATATATATATATATATATATATATATATATATATATATATATATATATATATATATATATATATATATATATATATATATATATCGATATATATATATATCGTTTTGTTTCAGTTTTACGTCACGGGCTCCCTTTTCAACCAAGGGCTAGGACGGTTGCCTTCTTGCAAGAGACTTGTTTTGGCAGGTGTAATTGTTACCCTGAATGCATGCCCTTGCTAACTTTAGACCGTGACGGGGCACGAACCCTAGACCTGACGCCTCAGAATATATATATATATATATATATATATATATATATATATATATATATATATATATATATATATATATATATATATATATAGTTTTGTTTCGGCTTTACGTCAGGACTCCCTTTTCAACCAAGAGCTAGGACGGTTGTCTTCTTGCAGAGGACTTGTTCAGGCAGGTGTGTAGTAGAAAAGGGAGTCTGTGACGTAAAACCGGAACAACAACAACAACACATATATACACCTCGTTCGCTTTTTCCGCGTATTTTTTAACTGCGAAATTGCAATAACGCCCCTGAAAAATAATAGTAAATTATAAGAAATTCGCGAATAAAGCCCATGATAAAAAATTCGAAAAAAAAATTTCATTTTAGTAAAAAATTGACTGCCTCGGAGGCACTTTTCAACCATCCTCCTCCTCTTCTACCTCTTAATGCGATTGGATATTATGAAGATAATGGGAAAAAAGCATAAAGAACAAACGGTTAACAAATTTTCGATATAATATCGTCAATGAAATAGCGTGCCAGGGTGCATCACCTGATACGAGAGTTGCAAAACATTTGTGGATAGAGGTTCGTTCTCCCGCATCCTCCTCCTCTCCTACCACTTAATGCGATCGAATATTATGAAGAAAATTGAAAGAAAGCATTAAGAACAAACAGCACACAAATTTTTTATATAATATCGTCAGGGAAATAGCGTGAGTGGATGCATCAGCTGATACGAAAGTGGCAAGAACAAACGGCTAACAAATTTTCGATATAATATCGTCAATGAAATAGCGTGCCAGGGTGCATCACCTGATACGAGAGTTGCAAAACATTTGTGGATAGAGGTTCGTTCTCCCGCATCCTCCTCCTCTCCTACCACTTAATGCGATCGAATATTATGAAGAAAACTGAAAGAAAGCATTAAGAACAAACAGCACACAAATATTTTATATAATATCGTCAGGGAAATAGCGTGAGAGGATGCACCAGCTGATACGAAAGTGGCAAAACATTTGCCGATGGAGGTTTGTTCTCCCGCATCCTTCTCCTCTTCTACCACTACATGATTTCAAATATTATGAGAAAATTGAAAAAAAAGCATTAAGAACAAACAGCAAACAAATATTCGATATAATATCGTCAGGGAAATAGCGTGCAAGGGTGCATCATCTGATACAGAAGTGGCAAAACGTTTGTGGATAGAGGTTCGTTCTCCCGCATCCTCCTCCTCTTCTACTGCTTAATGCAATCAAATATTATGAAGAAAATTGAAAAAAACATTAAGAACAAACAACAAACAAACTTTTGATATAATATCGTCAGTGAAATAGTGTGTAGAAAATATAAATATTTCTTTTGAGTTTCCTCTATATACATTTTCTTTGTAACAAATTGTATAGTTTTTTTACTCTCTCAGCTGACTTTGTTTGTGTTTAGATATTGTACAGCATGGTAGATATGTAAAGAAGATAGAATAATGTCTAGAACCAAGGAATATTAATATGTAATACTATAATCTTGAAAATTAGAGAAGCCCTAAACAGAGTGAGTATATAAATATTTTATGTGTAAGATATTGTGCCTGAATAGTGATAAGCATCAGCTGATATGGAAGCGGCAAAACGTTTGCCGATTGAGGTTTGTTTTCCTGCATTCTTCTCCTCTTTTACCGATTAATGTGATTGTATATTATGAATATAATGGAAAAAGCACTTAAAACAAACAGCAAACAAACTTGCAATATAACATTGTCAGGGAAGTAGCGTGCGAGGATGCATCAGCTGATACGGAGCCGTCAAAATGTTTGCATCATCATGCTCACCGCCACCATTCAAGTCCCAGTGTACTGTAAGCCTTTTGCCCACCGCATAATAGAGTACAGTACAGTATGTTTATTTCTTGCCGTACAGTAAATCTGAATATCTTTTGTATACTTTTAAAAATAGATACAGGGCTTTCTGCTTTGTTATGTACTTATAAAATGTGTTTTTACTTATCTTATATCTTTGGCATAGTGTATCTATGTAAGGTTGTGGAACGTATCTATACCCTTTATCATTGTTTCCTATGGAAAATTACTCCTTTTTTTACGCAATTTTCGATTTACCAGTCACTTCTGAGAACCTTTCTATGCGTTATTCCAAGAACAAGGTACAGTGATCCCTCGCTATATCGCGGTTCACCTATCGAGGATTCACTGCATAGCAGTGTTTTTTTTGGCAATTTTTTTTTGTGGGTATATGCAAAAATATTAAAATTTTAAGAAATAAAATTTTTCAGTATTTTCATTATTTTATTGAAAAAAAAAATTCATTATTTTATTGATAAAAAAAACTTATTTCCCAGCCTACGAATAATAAAACAGTAAGAAATAGTAAAAAAAACATAAATTTGAACATGTAACTTTGCACCATAGAAAGTACGTTACCGGCATCAGCGTTTCGGAAAACGCAAAGGGTCGCACCTACGTGAGCTAGCATATATTAAAATTTCCAGTAGTTTCATGATTTTATTGATAAAAAAACGTATTTCTTAGCCTAAGAATAATAAAACAGTAAAAAATAGTAAAAAACATAAATACTAACAGTATTGCACCATGTAAAATATGATACTGGTATCAGCGTTTCGGAAAACTAAAAGGGTCACACGTACGTGAGCTAGTACATATTGAAAATTTTATTATTTTATTGATAAAACAAGTATTTCCTAGCCTAAGAGTAATAAAACAGTAAAAAATAGTAAAAAACATAAATTTAAACATATAACTCACAGTATTGCCCCATGTGAAATACTGTCCAAAAGCGTACAATGTATTGGTGTCTTGGAAAATGCAAAGGCTGGCACCAAAGTGAGATAGTTCATGAAATGCTATTGGATGAAAGGGTGGAAGATGACGAATCACATAATTCTTTTTCTGCATGTTCTGTATCATGGGGTCAGATTGGCTTTTTGATTGAAGTTGGTTCTCCCACCATCTTCCATTGTCTCGCCTCACTCGTTCAGTCTAATTCACATGTGCGCCGTTCGCGTTGTGCTTATTAATACATTTTGCTTGTGATTTCTTACTCAAATATTTCAACCTCTGCAATACCTCCCAAGCATCCTTCATCTTCTAAGGCTTCTGGTAGTGAGCCTAAGCGGCAAAGGAAGATGTTAACCATAACAGATAAGGTGAAAGTGTTAGATATGCTGAAAGGAAAAAGGTTTGCGGATGTCGGCCGCTATTTTGGCCTCAATGAATCTACTGTTCGCTACATCAAAGAGGACGAGGCAAATATCAGGAAAACAGTGACTATTTCTTTTAATAAATCAGCGAAGAGGGTCATAACATCTCGCAATAAGATAATAGTGCGGATGGAATCTGCTTTGGCCCTGTGGATTGCTGATTGCAGAAAGAAAAACATCAGCATAGACAGCAATATCATACAAACAAAGGCAAAGAAGCTGTACTATACATTCCCTGCAAATGAACCCAACGACAAGAGTGGCGACCTTGGAGTGGAGGAGGGGAGAGAATATATCGACGACCCACAACCAGGACCCTCCAGCGATTCTCCACCGAGGATACTATCATTTGTTGCAAGCAAGGGATGGTTCGCCAAATTAAAAAAAGCTATCGCCTAAAGAATGTTTCGGTTTATGGTGAAGCTGCCTCTGCAGATATAGCTGCAGCAGAAGATTATGTGAACAACAATTTTAAGAAAATTATCGCCGAAGGGGAATATGCTCCTGAGCAAGTCTTCAACATGGATTAGACTGAGTTATTTTGGAAGAGAATGCCGTCTCGCACTTTTCTCTTCAAGGAAGAAGCTAAAGCCCCAGGATTTAAAGTGCACAAAGATCGCGTTACCTTCATCATGTGCGGAAATGCTGCGGGCTTCATGTTAAAGCCCGGGTTTATCTACAAGTCAAAGAACCCTAGGGCTTTGAAGAATAAAAACAAGAATCTGCTGCCATTGTATTGGATGCATAACCCTAAGGCGTGGATCACGAAAAGCCTCACATCGGACTGGTTTCACCAATGCTTTATCCCTCAGGTCAAAATTTATCTTACTGTAAAAGGCCTTGAATTTAAAGTCCTTCTTTTGATGGATAATGCTGGTGGCCACGCAACTAATCTCGAATATGCCAATGTTGAAGTAGAGTTCCTGCCACCGAATACGATGTCACTGATTCAGCCTATGGATCAAGGCGTTGTTCGTGCATTCAAGGCCCTTTACACACGAAATGCCCTGGCAAACCTGGTTGAATCCATGGATTCGGACGAAGAATTCTCAGTGAAGACATACTGGCGTAATTACACGATTGCCACATGCCTTCAAAATATTCAGAATGAAATCAAAGACATGAAGCCGGCCACAATCAATGCCAGCTGGAAGCAGTTGTGGCCCGAAGTCATCCATGACTACAAGGGATTTGCTCCTGACGAAGTCCATAACTCGGCAGTTGCGAAAGCTGTGAAGTTGGCTGCATTGCTAGGAGGAGAAGGCTTTAAAGATATGACTCACGAAGATGTGAATGAACTGATTGACTGTCACTCGCAGCCTTTGACTGATTAAGACTTGGAAGAAATGACAAAATCAGTGAGCGAAGAAGAGGAAGAAGAAGAACTTGAGGAAACGCACGAAGAAATTGAAGAACCTGGCCTTACACTCAAACGTTTGGCAGCCATGTATGAACCTCTGAAAGCAGTCCAACAACTCTCGCAGGTACATGACGATAATATGGTTCGTTCGGTGACCTTCTGCAATCTTCTCGACGATGCCATGATTCCTTACAAGACCATCTTCCAACAAAAGAAGAAACAGCGACAGCAACTCCCCATTACCATTTTTTTGCTCACAAAAACCAACCGTAAAGGAGTTATTGGCTGCGGAATAATTTCCTCTGGAGTCTACAAACGTCATTACCACCTCATTCACGGTAAGTTTACCTATCACGTTCATATAAATTTATGTTGCATGCTGTTATTTATAAAGTAAAGGGTGGTTTTTTAACAGTACAGGGAGGGTTTATACAGTAATTGTAAAAATAAATGTAAAATACCTATGTACATATAGGGTGATCCTACTTTGCGGAAATTCACCTATCACGGTCGGTTCCGGAACCTTACCCCTGCGAAAAACGAGGGATCACTGTATATATATATATATATATATATATATATATATATATATATATATATATATATATATATATATATATATATATATCTATATACATATATATATATATATATATATATATATATATATATATATATATATATATATATATATATATATATATATATATATATATATATATATATATATATATATATATATATATATATATATATATATATGTATATATATATATATATATATATATATATATGTATATATATATATATATATATATATATATATATATATATATATATATATATATATATATATATATATATATATATATATATATATATATATATATATATATATATATATATATATATATATATATATATATTATATATATATATATATATATATATATATATATATATATATATATATATATATATATATATTATATATATATATATATATATATATATATATATATATATATATTATATATATATATATATATATATATATATATATATATATATATATATATATATATATATATACCTCGATTTAATGAAGTAATAAGGTGGAACTTAGCCCATTTAATCCTATTGTCCATTCATTCCTAATTGGGGTCTGAAGTAGTAACCACCACATTATGAAAAGAAGAGGAATAATACTTTTAATCCTGCATTACATCAAGTACAACTTCCAATGTGACAATGCAAAATACCTGTACACTTTGAATATAATAAATTCAACATTTAATTTTTGAGATATATATATATATATATATATATATATATATATATATATATATATATATATATATATATATATATATATATATATATATATATATATATATATATATATATATATATATATATATATATATATATATATATATATATATATATATATATATATATATATATATATATATATATATATATATATATATATATATATATATATATATATATATATATATATATATATATATATATATATATATATATATGAGAGAGAGAGAGAGAGAGAGAGAGAGAGAGAGAGAGAGAGGAGAGAGAGAGAGAGAGATGAAAAGTTCTTTGTGCCACCATCAATTCAGTGTCTCACAATAATAATAATAATAATAATAATAATAATAATAATAATAATAATAATAATAATAATAATAATAATAATAATAATAATAATAATAATAATAATTATTATTATTATTATTATTATTATTATTATTATTATTATTATTATTATTATTATTATTATTATTATAATAATAATAATAATAATAATAATAATAATAATAATAATAATAATAATAATAATAATAATAATAATAATAATAATAATAATAATAATAATAATAATAATAATAACAATAATAATAACAATAATAATAATAATAAAAAAATAGTAATCATAAAAATTATAATAATAATAATAATAAAATAATAATAATACAAGAGATAGATAGATAGATAGATAGATAGAGAGAGAGAGAGAGAGAGAGAGAGAGAGAGAGAGAGAGAGAGAGAGAGAGAGAGAGAGAGAGAGAGAGAGAGAGAGAGAGAGAGAGAGAGAGAGAGAGATATTGGGGATTGAATGAATGCTACATGATACTTTCATTCGAATGCATAACTCTAACGATAAGTAACAATTAAGTAGGTAAGTAAGCAATTATAAAAATGATTATGCATACTTACATATACGTGGCCCCATTCCTCCTTGTAAGGGGAACGCCAAGCCATACCTCAATTACTCCTATTAGCTCCTTGGGGATAAATGTTTGCCACATTTCTCCCCACCACCCTGCTTGGGCCACCCACAAGGTAGGTGGGCAAGCACATCCTTCAGTGAGGTCAACAGCCACAGCTGATTTACCTCCATTTCTTCATCATGTGGCAACTCCCCTCACATCCGTCAATCACAGTTCTCTGAGTTATCCTGTGTCACCTATACACAGTCTTCTTCCACTCATTTCTATCTTTTGCACACTCTCTTCCCTGTTCCTCTGACATTCTACATGCATCCAATACCCTTTTCATGCTATCCATCCATCTCATTCTAGGTTTGCCTCTAGGCCTAATTCCAGCCACTTCAGCACTCCATATTCTCTTCGTTCGTTCATCACTCATTTTATCCATGCGTCCACAGCAACTCAATACACTCTGATCTAAACACCTATCTGACACCTTTCTTTTAACACCCGTTCTCTGCCTGATCTCCTCATTTCTTACTCTGTCTATTCTAGATACACCAATCATACTTATCAAACACCTCATTTCCATTACATTCAACTTTTCCTTTTCATCCTCTCTTTCATTCCATGTCTCTGCTCCATACAATGCTGTTGGCACAATCACACCATATATCCTTCTCTTTACATTCATTCTTTAATACCTAATTCGCATCACACTTTTCAGCCCACCTAGATATTTACTTGCTTCCTTCACTCTTTGACTAACCTTTGCATATTCGTCCACTCCTTGATACATGTGACCCCAGATACTTAAAGCACTCAACTTCTTCAAGCAACTCCCCATTCATTCCTACATTAAATCTGCCAACATAAACTATTTGTGCATCTCATGAATACTTCTGCCAATATTCATTCTCATTTTCCATCTTTCACACACCTTAACAAGCTTAGTCACCAAATAATTCTGCCCATTCTCAGTATCAGCCATCAGTGCTGTGTCATCTGGAATAGTAATTGAGTCAATTTCTGCAACCTTCCATACTCACCCACAAATTCCATGCCTCTGTCTAATACTCCTTCATTTATTTCCTTTACCATGGCAACATCACACAACCTTGACATAATTTAATATTCACATCAAAACTAATCACTCATACTATGCCCGACTCTCACACATGCTCTTCTATTCATGTAGAAACCCTTATAGCATTCAACAAACTTCCATTCATTTCATGCAGTCGCCACTCACTTCACAACGCCTCTCTATCATCCCTGATATATGCTTTCGCTTGGTCCATGAAAGCCCAAAAGGTGTCCCTACCTTTTTCTAAGAACTTCTTACACACCTGTCTTACCACAACCACCTGATCCACAAATCCTCTTCCTCTCCTGAACCCACACTGATCTTCCCCAATCAATCTCTAAGTACCTTTCCAAATTCTCTCAAGGAAAAAAAATAATATTAACAAAATGCGATGCTTTTTTAAAGACAATGAAAATGAAACGATTAAGAAATTTCTCAATTATATGTGAGAAGGTAATCACATCTGGTAATCCAAAATTTAATTAACTGTACAAGAACTCTTGAAAGAGAGAGAAAAAAATTCTATCTGGCTCAAAAAAAACGTCGAAACAAAATATTAAATTTGCTCTCAAAGCACGAGATAATAAGTAAAAGACTTAGGTTATACCAGCTGGGGGGAGGAAACTAACAACTGTTTCAACTCGATAGCCTATCTAAGGGCCTAATATTACACACACACACACACACACACACACACACACACACACACACACACACACACACACACACACACATAAAAATGACGCCATCTCTGTCCCAAACCTCTCCCATCCATGGGTCGGTAGGAGGGGTAGCCATCAGGAGACTCAAACAGAAAATCAAGAATATAGAGGAAATGGTTATAAGCCTTGATGATAAAATTCAGAATATGGATGGAGAAATGAAAGAGAATGAAACACTCAGAGAGCAAATAAGATCTTTGGAGGAAGCAAATAAAGCACAAGGGCAGGAGAGAAAGGAACTAGAAAAAAGAATAAAAAAGCTGGAAGGGGAAAAGAGTCAACTAGAATCTAGACTTTCTAAACAAGAAGATAAAAACAAACAGCTAAATGACAACCTAAAGGAATTAGATGTTAGTTCACTGCTCTCTTCTGAGAGAGACGAGATTGCTGCTTGGAATGTCCAGATTAAGGAAAACATTGAACAGTTCAGAAAAGAGTTCCAGGAGCTGAATATGGAAAATGATGCCATGAAAACTTCCTTTGCTGATGCACTAAAGGGGAATGTGGCAGTAAAAGAGGCTGTAAAGGTGGTGGCACTGGAAAACATACAAACAGTTGACTATAAAGAGACAGTAATCGAAAAAATGAAAGACGTTGTGATGGAAAGGGCAAACCCACTCATCAGACAGGCACTTGATAAGGAGAAGACAGTGGTAATCTCAGGCATAAGCGAGTCCCAGGAGCCAACATGGCAGGGGAGACTTGAAGAAAATAAAGCTAGGGTTGTAGACCTGATAAGAAAGCTTGAAGTAGTATGTGGTCCTGAGGATATTGTAAACATACACCAACTAGGTAAATATTCGAGGGAAGGAAAGCCGAGACCAACAAAAGCAACCTTTGAGAGAGGGGAAACATGTAGGGAAATATTGTTGAGAAAAAAAAAGTCTAAAAGACATTCAAGAATTCAAAGAAGTGTTCATTAGACAATACAGAACACAGGAAGAGATAGGAAAGATAAAAAACTTGTTGCAAGAGGCAAAAAGGTTAAATGATGAAAGAAATGAAGAAGAGAAGAAAATTTTTTATTACAGAGTTCTTCCAGACAAAGGGGAGATAAAGAAGATAATGACAGAAGATCAGGGGATGGGGCCTCATTAAGATTGTTATACACAAATGCTGATGGATTAGCTGGTAAGGCAGTAGAATTAAAAGATAGGATTCACAACAGTAAGGCAGATATAGTAGCAATTACAGAGACTGAGTTGAGTGAGGACATAAACAGTGTCACAGTTTTTCCTAAGGGTTTCAGAATACTAAGGGTTGAAAGATCTGAGAGGTCTGGTGGAGGGATAGCACTGCTCATAAGTGAAAGGATTCAAGTTGAAGAAATAAACTTGGCTATAGAAAGTGAGTTCAAGGAATTTCTTGTTGCTCGCATAAATACTGGGTCAGAGAGCATTATAATAACTGTTGTATACAACCCACCAAGGAACCAAAATAGGCTTGAAGTTTATGAGGAAAGTCATATAGGTACTATTGAAGTCATAAACTCAGTTGTTAACATGGCAAAGGAAAAAAAATGTAGGATTTTGATTATGGGAGACTTTAATCATAAAGAGATAGATTGGATAAATCTTGACCCACACAGTGGTGAGGACTCATTCGGGGCAAGATTCCTAGATTGCGTACAAGGGAATTTCCTACACCAACATGTAATGGAACCAACAAGGGCCAGGGGTGGGGATGAGCCATCACTACTTGATCTAGTGTTCACAGATAATGTGTTGGATATTGAAAAAATTGAGTATGGACCACCAATTGGAAAGAGTGACCACTGTGTGTTGTTGATTGAGTATATCATTGAAGATATTCTTCCTGAGAGTAGAGGCACTGAGGACATGAGGAGGAACTATCCGAAAGGAGATTACATCAAAATGAATGAGCTTTTTGCAGTTATTGACTGGAGAACCTTATTTTACAACAAATCTGTACAAGAAATGTATGACATCTTTTGTGAGAAATATGGGAAGATAGTAGATTGCTGCATACCTGTCACCAAAGTAGGTGTAATTCATGCCAGAGAGAAATGGTTCGATAATGGGTGTAAAAGAGCTAAGGAGTGGAGAGACAAATGCTGGAAAAGGTATAGGAGGAGAAAAAACATAAATGCCTGGCAAACCTACAAAAGAGCAAGAAATGACTACCTAAGTAAAAGGAGAGAGGCAGAGAGAGATTATGAGAGGGACATCACCAGGAAGGCTAAGGAAAATCCCAAGCTTTTCCACAGCTTTATTAAAGGAAAACTGAAGGTAAAAGAACAGGTTTTAAGGCTAAAGAGAGCGGATAGAAGCATCACTGAGACGGATGAAGAGATCTGCAAAGAATTGAACAAGGAGTTTCAGTAAGTATTTACAGTAGAAAATACCCCACCCCCTCAGATTGCAGTGATAGAAGCTCAAGGGCCGGTATTAGAGAACATCAACCTTACAGCCACAGAGGTATGCAAAGGGCTGATGGATTTAGATGTTCATAAAGCTACAGATCCCGATGACATATCCCCTCATGTGCTTAAAAAATGCGCAAACACAATATCAGTGGCACTAAGTATCATATTTAAGGAGTCACTGGAGTCGGGGGAGATTCCAAGATGCTGGAAACAAGCAAATGTGATACCTATCTTCAAAAAGGGAAGGAGGGATACGGCTCTGAACTATAGACCAGTTTCCTTGACCAGCATAGTTTGCAAAGTTATGGAGAAACTACTAAGGAAAAATATCTCTCTTCACTTGGAATCCTTCAACTTTTTGTCAGTGAGGCAACATGGCTTCAGAGAAGGTAGATCAACAGTAACAAACTTATTAGAATTTTATGATGAGGTAAGCCAAATCTTACAGGAAAGAGAGGGCTGGGCAGATTGCATATTCCTAGACTTCCAGAAAGCGTTTGACACTGTTCCACATGGGAGACTTATTAGGAAGCTGCAATCCATGGCTAGAATAGGTGGAAATGTTTTGGAATGGATAAAAACTTACTTAGAAGGAAGGGAACAGAGGGTTAGAGTAAGACACTCAGTGTCTGAATGGAGAAGAGTTAGTAGTGGAGTTCCACAGGGTTCAGTTTTAGGGCCACTTTTGTTCCTTGTATATGTAAATGACCTACCAGAGTCTGTAAATTCATTCATGAATATGTTTGCAGATGATGCAAAGATTGTGAAGAAAGTAAAAAACTAGAACAATGGTAGAGAACTTCAGGAGGATCTAAATAATCTGCATGAGTGGTCAGAAAAGTGGCTAATGAAATTCAATACTTCAAAATGTAAGGTAATGAGAATGGGTACAAGTGCAAGAAGGCCCAAGCTTGACTACTCGGTGGCTGGAGTACAACTTCAAGAGACAGAAAATGAGAGAGATCTAGGAGTAAACATACTGGCAGATTTGTCTCCAGAAATACATATAAATGGCATAGTAAGGGCAGCATATGCATTCTTATCAAATGTAAGGGTAGCCTTCAGGCACATGGACAAGGAAATGTTCAGAAATATTTATGTAACCTATGTGAGGCCAAAACTCGAATATGCAGCCCCCTTTTGGAATCCGCACTTGAAAAAGCACATAGCTAAGCTTGAAAAAGTTCAAAGACATGCCACGAAACTGGTGCCAGAAATACGCAATCTCAGTTATGATGAGAGGCTGAGGGAATTAGACTTACCATCACTCGAAGCTAGAAGAGTGAGGGGGGATATGGTGACAGTCTTTAAATTCCTTCATGGTTATGATAGAGTGGCTAGGGATCGATATTTTGATATGGCTGGCTCTAGAACTAGAGGTCATAGTTTGAAGCTTCGTAAGAAAACTTCTTCGCAGGATGTAAGGAAATACTTTTTCAGTGTAAGAGTAGTTGATAATTGGAATTGGCTAAGCGAGGAGGTAGTTAATGCTATCTCAATCCATAGTTTTAAGGACAGGTATGATAAGTATGACTAAGTCTAAAATGGAACCGATCAGGAGACGGAAGATACGAGCTTTGGGCTCTTTCCCATAAACACAATTAGGTAATCACAATTAGGTAATCACACACATACACACAAAAAGTCTAAAAGACCTTCAAGAATTCAAAAAAGTGTTCATTAGACGATACAGAACACATGAAGAGATGGGAAAGATAAAAAATGTGTTGGAAGAGGCAAGAAGTTTAAATGAGGAAAGAAATGAAGAGGAGAAGAAAAATTTTTATTTCAGAGTTCTTCCAGACAAAGGGGAGATAAAGAAGATAATGACAGAAGATCAGGGGATGGGGCCTCATTAGGATTGTTATACACAAATGCTGATGGATTAGCTGGTAAGGCAGTAGAATTAAAAGATAGGATTCACAACAGTAAGGCAGATATAGTAGCAATTACAGAGACTTAGTTGGGTAAGGACATAAACAGTGTCACAGTTTTTCCTAAGGGCTTCAGAGTATTAAGGATTGAAAGATCTGAGAGGACTGGTGGAGGGATAGCACTGCTCATAAGTGAAAGGATTCAAGTTGAAGAAATAAACTTGGCTATAAAAAGTGAGTTCAAGGAATTGCGTGTTGCTCGCATAAATATGGGTCAGAGAGCCTAATAATAACTGTTGTATATAACCCACCAAGGAACCAGAATAGGCTAGAAGTTTATGAGGAAAGTCATATAGGTACTATTGAAGTCATAAACTCAGTTGTTAACATGGCACGAGAGAGAAAATGTAGGATTTTGATTATGGGAGATTTTAATCATAAAGAAATAGATTGAATAAATCTTGACCCACACAGTGGTGAGGACTCATTCGAGGCAAGATTCCTAGATTGTGTATAAGGGAATATCCTACACCAACAAGTAATGGAACCAACGAGGGCCAGGGGTGGGGATGAGCCATCACTTATTGATCTAGTATTCACAGATAATATTTCCAATTGGAAAGAGTGACCACTGTGTGTTGTTGATTGAGTATATCATTGAAGACATTCTGCCTGAGAGTAGAGGCACTGAGGACATGAGGAGGAACTATCCGAAAGGAGATTACATCAAAATGAATGAGCTTTTTGCAGTTATTGACTGGAGAACCTTATTTTACAAAAAATCTGTACAAGAAATGTATGACATCTTTTGTGAGAAATATGGGAAGATAGTAGATTGCTGCATACCTTTCAGCAAAGTAAATGTATTTCATGCCAGAGGGAAATGGTTTGATAATGAGTGTAAAAGAGCTAAGGAGTGGAGAGACAAGTGCTGGAAAAGGTATAAGAGGAGAAAAAACATAAATGCCTGGCAAACCTACAAAAGAGCAAGAAATGACTACCTAAGTAAAAGGAGAGAGGCAGAGAGAGACTATGAGAGGGACATCACCAGGAAGGCTAAAGCAAATCCTAAGCTTTTCCACAGCTTTATCAGAGGAAAACTGAAGGTAAAAGAACAGGTTTTAAGGCTAAAGAGAGCGGATGGAAGCATCACTGAGACGGATGAGGAGATCTGCAAAGAATTGAACGAGGAATTTCAGTCATTATTTACAGTAGAAAATACCCCACCCCCTGAGATTGCAGAAATAGAAGCTCAAGGGCCGGTATTAGAGAACATCAACCTTACAGCCTTAGAGGTATGCAAAGCGCTGATGGATTTGGATGTTCATAAAGCTACAGGTCCCGATGACATATCCCCTCATTTACTTAAATAATGCGCAAACTCAATATCAGTGGCACTAAGTATCATATTTAAAAAGTCACTGCAGTCGGGGGAGATTCCAAGATGCTAGAAACAAGCAAATGTGATACCTATCTTCAAAAAGGGAAGGAGGGATACGGCTCTGAACTATAGACTAGTTTCCTTGACCAGCATAGTTTGCAAAGTTATGGAGAAACTACTAAGGAAAAATATCTCTCTTCACTTGGAATCCTTCAACTTTTTGTCAGTGAGGCAACATGGCTTCAGAGAAGGTAGATCAACAATAACAAACTTATTAGAATTTTATGATGAGGTAAGCTGAATCTTACAGGAAAGAGAGGTCTGGGCAGATTGCATATTCCTAGACTTCCAGATAGCGTTTGACACTGTTCCACATAAGAGACTTATTAGGAAGCTGCAAGCAATGGCTAGAATAGGTGGAAATGTCTTTGGATGGATAAAACTTACTTAGAAAGAAGGGAACAGAGGGTTAGAGTAAGACACTCAGTGTCTGAATGGAGAAGAGTTATAGTGGAGTTCCATAGGGTTTAGTTTTAGGGCCACTTTTGTTCCTTGTATGTGTAAATGACCTACCAGAGTCTGTGAATTCATTCATGAATATGTTTGCAGATGATGCAAAGATTGTGAAGAAAGTAAAAAACGAGAACAATGGTAAAGAACTTCAGGAGGATCTAACTAGTCTGTATGAGTGGTCAGAAAATTGGCTAATGAAATTCAATACTTCAAAATGCAAGGTAATGAGAATGGGTACAAATGCAAGAAGGCCCAAGCTTGACTACTCAGTGGCTGGAGTACAACTTCAGGAGACAGAAAATGAGAGAGATCTAGGAGTAAACATACTGGCAGGTTTGTCTAAAGAAATACATATAAATGGCATAGTAAGGGCAGCATATGTTCCACATAGGAGACTTATTTGGAAGCTGCAAGCAATGGCTAGAATAGGTGGAAATGTCTTTGGATGGATAAAAACTTACTTAGAAAGAAGGGAACAGAGGGTTAGAGTAAGACACTCAGTGTCTGAATGGAGAAGAGTTAGTAGTGGAGTTCCATTGGGTTTAGTTTTAGGGCCACTTTTGTTCCTTGTATGTGTAAATGACCTACCAGAGTCTGTAAATTCATTCATGAATATGTTTGCAGATGATGCAAAGATTGTGAAGAAAGTAAAAAACGAGAACAAAGGTAAAGAACTTCAGGAGGATCTAACTAGTCTGTATGAGTGGTCAGAAAAGTGGCTAATGAAATTCAATACTTCAAAATGCAAGGTAATGAGAATGGGTACAAATGCAAGAAGGCCCAAGCTTGACTACTCGGTGGCTGGAGTACAACTTCAGGAGACAGAAAATGAGAGAGATCTAGGAGTAAACATACTGGCAGGTTTGTCTCCAGAAATACATATAAATGGCATAGTAAGGGCAGCATATGTATTCTTATCAAATGTAAGGGCATCCTTCAGGCACAAGGACAAGGAAATGTTCAGAAATATATATGTAACCTATGTGAGGCCAAAACTAAAATATGCAGCCCCCTTTTGGAATCCGCACTTGAAAAAGCACATAGCTAAGCTTGAAAAAGTTCAAAGACATGCCACGAAACTGGTGCCAGAAATACGTAATCTCAGTTATGATGAGAGGCAGTGGGAATTAGACTTACCATCACTCGAAGCTAGAAGATTGAGGGGAGATATGGTAACAGTCTTTATATTCCGTCATGGTTATGTTAGAGTAGAGAGGGATCGATATTTTGATATGGCTGGCTCTAGAACTAGAGGTCATAGTTTGAAGCTTCGTAAGAAAACTTCTTTTCAGGATGTAAGGAAATACTTTTTCAGTGTAAGAGTAGTTGATAACTGGAATTGGCTAAGCGAGGAGGTAGTTAATGTATCTCAATCCATAGTTTTAAGGACAGGTATGATAAGCATCACTAAGTACAAAATGGAACCGATTAGGAGACAGGAAAATTGTGCTTTGGGCTCTTTCCCATAAACACAATTAGGTAAATAAAATTAGGTAAATACACACACTCTCTTCACTTGGAATCCTTGAACCTTATGTCAGTGAGGCAACATGGCTTCAGAGAAGGTAGATCAACTGTAACAAACTTATTAGAATTTTATGATGAGGTAAGCTGAATCTTACAGGAAAGAGAGGGCTGGGCAGATTGCGTATTCCTAGACATTCAGAAAGTGTTTGACACTCTTCCACATAGGAGACTTATTAGGAAGCTGAAAGCCATGGCTAAAATAGGTTGAAATGTCTTGGAATGGATAAAAACTTACTTAGAAGGAAGGGAACAGAGGGTTAGAGTAAGACACTCAATGTCTGAATGGAGAAGAGTTAGTAGTGGAATTCCACAGGGTTCAGTTTTAGGGCCACTTTTGTTCCTTGTATATGTAAATGACCTACCAGAGTCTGTAAATTCATTCATGAATATGTTTGCAGATGATGAAAATATTGTGAAGAAAGTCGGAAATGAGAACAATGGTAGAGAACTTCACGAAGACCTAAATAGTCGGCATGAGAGGTCAGAAAAGTGGCTAATGAAATTCAATACTTCAAAATGCCAGGTAATGAGAATGGGTACAAGTGCAAGAAGGCCCAAACTTGACTACTCGGTGGCTGGAGTACAACTTCAAGAGACAGAAAATGAGAGAGATCTTGGAGTAAACATACTAGCAGATTTGTCTCCAGAAATACATATAAATGGCATAGTAAGGGCAGCATATGCATTTTTATCAAATGTAAGGGTAGCTTTCAGGGACATGGAAAAGGCAATGTTCAAAAATATTTATGTAGCCTATGTGAGGCCAAAACTAAAATATGCAGCCTCCTTTTGGAAATCGCACTTGAAAAAGCACATAGCTAAGCTTGAAAAAGTTCAAAGACATGCCACGAAACTAGTGCCAGAAATACGCAATCTCAGTTATTATGAGTGGCTGAGGGAATTAGAATTGCCATCACTAGAAGCTAGAAGATTGAGGGGGGATATGGTAACAGTCTTTAAATTCCTTCATGGTTATGATAGAGTGGATAGGGATCGATATTTTGATATGGCTGGCTCTAGAACTAGAGGTCATAGTTTGAAGCTTCGTAAGAAACCTTCTTTGCAGGATGTAAGGAAATACTTTTTCAGTGTAAGAGTAGTTGATAATTGGAATTGGTTAAGCGAGGAGGTAGATAATGCTATCTCAATCCATAGATTTAAGGACAGGTATGATAAGTATCACTAAGTAGAAAATAGAACCGATCAAGAGACAGGAAGAATTGAGCTTTGGGTTCTTTCCCGTAAACACAATTAGGTAATCACAATTAGGTAATCACACACACACAGAATCCTTACCATTTATATTAATTTGATAGCTAGTCTGTTACACGAAATAATTGAATATTTAAATAAAAACCAAAAATACACCTGTCAACAGTACTGAGTTAAGTTGCCAAGTAGCACAGTTGTCTTATTTTCATAATTTTTCTTTTCTTTTCTTTTAACTTTCTCTTTTACTATTTTTTTTTTATTTTGTATATATATTCAGTTATATGTAAAGTCTGATCCTGTGATAACATATCTTGGTTAGCAAGTGAGTTTATCAGTTAAGAAGAATATGTAGCAGAAACAGGTGGGTGTCTCCTCAGACACAAATTCGAAATTTCCTTCAGGTTGACATTTGTTTTGTTGCATTTTTTTTCTTTTTATCCTCAAATAACCATAGTAAAATATTAAATTAAGATGTGTGTTACCAGAAAAGAGATAAATTGAGTCACTAAATAGCACTTATATGAAGATATAAAAATTCTGTGTGAAGCTTAAATAAAAGTTTTTCTCTCTTTTTTCTCTTTCTCTTCTTCTTTCTATATTCTCTGAGAGGGAGAACATAAAAATAAGGCCATTTCTGTCCCAAACCTCTCCCACCCATGGGTTGGGAGGAGGGGCAGCTATTAGGAGACTAAAACAGATAATCAAGGATTTAGAGGCAATGGTTATAAGCAATGATGATAAAATTCGACATATGGATAGAGAAATGAAAGAGAATGAAACAATCAGAGAGGAAATAAGACTTTTGGAGGAAGCAAATAAAGCACAAGGGCAGGAGAGAAAGGAACTAGAAAAACGACTAAAGAAGCTGGAAGGGGAACAGAGTGAACTAGAAACCAGAATTTCTAAACAAGAACATAAAAACAAACAGCTGAATGACTACCTAATTGAATTAGATGTTAGTTCACTGCTCTCTTCTGAGAAAGACGAGATTGCAGCTTGGAATGTCCAGATTAACGAAAACAATGAATGGTTTAGAAAAGAGTTCCAGGAGCTGAATATGGAACATGATGCCATGAAAACTTCCTTTGCTGATGCACTTAAGGGGAATGTGGCAGTAAAAGAGGCTGTAAAGGTGGTGACAATGGAAAACATACACACAGTTGACTATAAAGAGACAGTAATCAAAAATATGAAAGACGTTGTGATGGAAAGGGCAAAACCACTGATTAAACAGGCACTTGATAAAGAGAAGACAGTGGTAATGTTATGCATAAGGGAATCCCAGGAGCCAACATGGCAGAGGAGACTTGAAGAAAATAAAGCTAGGGTTGTAGACCTGATAAGAAAGCTTGGAGTAGTTTGTGGTCCTGAGGATATTGTAAACATTCTCCAACTAGGCAAATATTCGAGGGAAGGAAAGCCGAGGCCAACAAAAGTAACCTTTGAAAGAGGGGAAACATGTAGGGAAATATTGTTGAGAAAAAAAAGTCTAGAAGACCTTCAAGAATTCAAAAAAGTGTTCATTAGACGATACAGAACACAGGAGGAGATGGGAAAGATAAAAAAACTTGTTGCAAGAGGCCAGAAGGTTAAATGAGGAAAGAAATGAAGAAGAGAAGAAAAATTTTAATTCCAGAGTTCTTCCAGACAAAGGGGAGATAAAGAAGATAATGACAGAAGATCAGGGGATGGGGCTTCATTAAGATTGTTATACACAAATACTAACGGATTAGCTGGTAATGCAGTAGAATTAAAAGATAGGAGGCAGATATAATAGCAATTACCGAGACAAAGTTGAGTGCGGGCATAAACAGTGTCACAGTTTTTTCTAAGGGCTTCAGATTATTAAGAGATGAAAGCTTTGAGAGGACTGGTGGAGGGATAGCACTGCTCATAAGTGAAAGGATTCACGTTAAAGAAATAAACTTGGCTATAGAAAGTGAGTTCAAGGAATTTCTTGTTGCTCGCATAAATACTGGGTCAGAGAGCATTATAATAACTGTTGTATATAACCCACCAAGGAACCAGAATAGGCTAGAAGTTTATGAGGAAAGTCATATAGGTACTATTGAAGTATTAACATGGCACGGTAGAGAAAATGCAGGACTTTTATTATGGGAGATTTTAATCATAAAGAGATAGATTGGATCATTCTTGACCCACATAGTGGTGAGGACTCATTCGGGGCAAGATTCTTGGATTGCGTACAAAGGAATTTCCTACACCAACATGTAATGTAACCAACGAGGGCCAGGGGTGGGGATGAGCCATCACTACTTGATCTAGTATTCACAGATAATGTGTTGCATATTGAAAAAATTGAGTATGAACCACCAATTGGAGAGAGTGACCAATGTGTGTTATTGATGGAGTATATCATTGAAGATATTCTGCCTGAGAGTAGAGGCACTGAGGACATGAGGAGGAACTATCCGAAAAGAGAATACATCAAAATGAACGAGCTTTTTGCAGTTATTGACTGGAGAACCTTATTTTATAACAAATCTGTACAAGAAATGTATGACATCTTTTGTGAGAAATATGGGAAGATAGTAGATTGCTGCATACCTGTCACCAAAGTAGGTGTAATTCATGCCAGAGATAAATGGTTTGATAATGAGCGTAAAAGAGCTAAGGGGTGGAGAGACAAATGCTGGAAAAGGAATAGGAGGAGAAAAAACATAAATGCCTGGCAAACCTACAAATGAGCAATAAATGATTACCTAAGTAAATGAAGAGAGGCAGAGAGAGACTATGAGAGGGACATCACCAGGAAGGCTAAAGAAAATCCCAAGCTTTTCCACAGCATTATCAGAGGAAAACTGAAGGTAAAAGAACACTTTTTAAGGCTTAAGAGAGTGGATGGAAGCATCACTGAGACGGATGAAGAGATCTGCAAAGAATTGAACAAGGAGTTTCAGTAAGTATTTACAGTAGAAAATACCCCACACCCTCAGATTGCAGAGATAGAAGCTCAAGGGCCGGTATTAGAGAACACCAACATCACAGCCACAGATGTTTGCAAAGCTTTGATGGAGTTAGATGTTCATAAAGCTACAGGTCCTGATTATATATCCCCTCATATACTTAAAAAATGCTCAAAGTCAATATCATTGGCACTAAGTATCATATTTAAAAAGTCACTGGAGACAAGGTAGATTCCAAGATGCTGGAAACAAGCAAATGTGATACCTATCTTCAAAAAGGGAAGGAGGGATACGGCTATGAACTATAGACCAGTTTCCTTGACCAGCATAGTTTGCAAAGTTATGGAGAAACTACTAAGGAAACATATTTCTCTGCACTTGGAATCCTTCAACTTTTTGTCAGTGAGGCAACATGGCTTCAGAGAAGGTAGATCAACAGTAACAAACTTATTAGAAATATTTAATGAGGTAAGCCGAATCTTACAGGAAAAAGAGGGCTGGGCAGATTGCATATTCCTAGACTTCCAGAATGTGACTGACACTGTTCCACACGGGAGACTTATTAGGAAGCTGAAAGCAATGGATAGAATAGGTGGAAATGTCTTGAAATGGATAAAACCTTACTTAGAAGGAAGGGAACAGAGGGTTAGAGTAAGACACTCAGTGTCTGAATGGAGAACAGTTAGTAGTGGAGTTCCACAGTGTTCAGTTTTAGAGTCACTTTTGTTCTTTGTATATGTAAATGACCTACCAGAGTCTGTAAATTCATTCATGAATATGCTTGAGGATGATGCAAAGATTGTGAAGAAAGTAGGAAACGAGAACAATGGTAGAGAACTTCAGGAAGATCTAAATAGTCTGCACGAGTGTTTAGAAAAGTGGCTAATGAAATTCAATTCTTCAAAATGCAAGGTAATGAGAATGGGTACAAGTGCAAGAAGGCCCAATCTTGACTACTCGGTGGCTTGAGTACGACTTCAAGAGACAGAAAATGAGAGAGATCTAGGAGTAAACATACTAGCAGATTTGTCTCCAGAAATACATATAAATGGCATAGTAAGGGCAGCATATGCATTCTTATCAAATGTAAGGGTAGCCTTCAGGCACATGGACAAGGAAATGTTCAGAAAATTTTATGTAACCTATGTGAAGCCAAAACTCGAATATGCAGCCCTCTTTTGGAATCTGCACTTGAAAAAGTACATAGCTAAGCTTGAAAAAGTTCAAAGACATGCCACGAAACTGATGCCAGAAATACATAATCTCATTTATGGTGAGAGGATGAGGGAATTAGACTTACCATCATTCGAAGCTAGAAGATTGAGGGGGGATATGGTAACAGTCTTTAAATTCCTTCATGGTTATGATAGAGTGGATAGGGATCGATATTTTGATATCGCATCCTCTAGAACTAAAGGTCATAGTTTGAAGCTTCATAAGAAAACTTCTTTGCAGGATATAAGGAAATACTTTTTCAGTGTAAGAGTAGTTGATAATTGGAATTGACTAAGCGAGGAGGTAGTTAATGCTATCTCAATCCATATTTTTATGAACAGGTATGATAAGTATCACTAAGTAAAAAATGGAACCGATCAGGAGACGGGAAGATTCGTGCTTTGGGCTCTTTCCTGTAAACACAATTAAGTAATCACAATTAGGTAATCACACACATACACGAGACTGTCCAAAATATTAAAGGAAAAAATTTAAAACATTTTACGTGAGGGGAAAGAGAAGAAGGTGTCCTGTTCTGCCTTGAAGGAAATTTAGAAGAGTTGCCAGAGGTGAAGCCATCACATCACATTACCTAATTTTTTGTGTAAATTAGGGAGAGCTCTTAAGTTATTTACCTGATCCTGTGGTTCCATATATTGTTAAAATCAGTATCCATCCCATTTATATTAATTTGATAGTTAGTTTAATACACAAAATAATTGAATAATTATATAAATACCAAAAATGCACCTGTCAACAGTATTGAGTTAAGTTGCCAAGTAGCACAGCTGTCTTATTTTCTTACATTTTTTCTTTTCTTTTAGCTTTCTATTTTAATATTTTTAATTTTGTATATATACTGATTTGAATGTAAAGTCTGATCTTGTGATCACATATCTTGGTTAGCAAGTGAGTTTATCAGTTAAGAAGAATATATAGCAGTAACAGGTGGGTGTCTACTCAGATACAAATTTGAATTTTCCTTCAAGTACACTCTTGTTTTTGGTTGCATTTTTTTTCTCTCAAATTATCAAAGTCAAATTTTTAAGTTAGGATGTGTGTTACCAGAAACGAGATAAACTGAGTCACTAAATAGCACTTATATGAAGATAAAAGAATTCTGTGTGAAGCTTAAATAATAGTTTTGCTCTCTTTTTTTCTCTTTCTCTTCTTCTTTCTATATTCTGTGAAAGGAAAAACATAAAAATGAGGCCATCTCTGACCCAAACCTCTCCCACCCATGGGTCGGGAGGAGGGGTAGCTATTAGGAGATTAAAATAGAAAATCAAGGATTTAGAGGCAATGGTTATAAACCTTGATGATAAAATTTGGAATATGGATAGAGTAATGAAAGAGGATGAAGCACTCAGAGAGCAAATAAGATTTTTGGAGGAAGCAAATAAAGCATAAGGGCAGGAGAGAAAAGAACTAGAAAAACGATTAAAGAAGCTGGAAGGGGAAAAGAGTGAGCTAGAAACCAGAATATCTAAACAAGAAGATAACAACAAACAGCTGAATGACAACCTAAATGAATTAGATGTTATTTCACTGCTCTCTTCTGAGAGATGAGATTGCAGCTTGGAATGTCCAGATTAAGGAAAACATTGAACGGTTTAGAAAAGAGTTCCAGGAGCTGAATATGGAACATGATGCCATGAAAACTTCCTCTGCTGATGTACTTAAGGGAAATATGGAAGTAAAAGAGGCTGTAAAGGTGGTGGCACTGGAAAACATACAAATAGTTGACTATAAAGAGACAGTAATAAAAAAAATGAAAGATGTTGTGATGGGAAGGGCAAATCCACTGATTAAACAGGCACTTGATAAAGAGACGACAGTGGTAATCTCAGTCATAAGCGAATCCGAGAAGCCAACATGGCAGGGGAGACTTGAAAAAAATAAAACTAGGGTTGTAGACCTGATAAGAAAGCTTGAATTAGGTTGTGGTCCTGAGGATATTGTAAACATTTACCAACTAGGCAAATATTCGAGGGAAGGAAAACCGAGACCAACAAAAGTAACCTTTGAGAGAGGGGAAACATGTAGGGAAATATTGATGAGAAAAAAAAGTCTAAAATACATTCAAGAATTCAAAGCAGTTTGCATTAGACAATACAGAACATAGGAAGAGAAGGGAATTATCAAAAACTTGTTGCAAGAGGCAAGAAGGTTATATGATGAAAGAAATGAAGAAGAGAAGAAAAATTTTCATTTCAGAGTTCTTCCAGACAAAGGGGAGATAAAGAAGATAATGACAGAAGATCAGGGGATGGGACCTCATTAAGATTGTTATACACAAATGCTGATGGATTAGCTGGTAAGGCAGTAGAATTAAAAGATAGGATTCACAACAGTAAGGCAGATATAATAGCAATTACAGAGACAATGTTGAGTGAGGGCATAAACAGTGTCACAGTTTTTCCTAAGGGCTTCAGAATATTAAGGGTTGAAAGCTCTGAGAGGACTGGTGGAGGGATAGCACTGCTCATAAGTGAAAGGATTCACGTTATAGAAATAAACTTGGCTATATAAAGTGAGTTCAAGGAATTTCTTGTTGCTTGCATAAATACTGGGTCAGAGAGCATTATAATAACTGTTGTATATAACTCACCAAGGAACCAAAATAGGCTAGAAGTTTATGAGGAAACTCATATAGGTACTATTGAAGTCATAAACTCAGTTGTTAACATGGCACGGGAGAGAAAATTTAAAATTTTTATTATGGGAGATTTTAATCATAAATAGATAGCTTGGATAAATCTTGACCCACACAGTGGTGAGGACTCATTTGGGGCAAGATTCCTAGATTGTGTAAAAGGGAATTTCCTACACCAACATGTAATGGAACCAACGAGGGCCAGGTGTGGGGATGAGCCATCGCTTATTGATCTAGTATTCACAGATAATGTGTTGCATATTGAAAAAATTGAGTATGAACCACCAATTGGAAAGAGTGACCACTGTGTGTTGTTGATGGAGTATATCATTGAAGATATTCTGCCTGAGAGTAGAGGCACTGAGGACATAGGGAGGAACTATCCAAAATGAGATTACATCAAAATGAATGAGCTTTGTGCAGTTATTGACTGGGGAACCTTATTTTACAACAAATCTGTACAAGAAATGTATGACATCTTTTGTGAGAAATATGGGAAGATAGTAGATTGCTGCATACCTGTCACCAAAGTAGGTGTAATTCATGCCAGAGATAAATGGTTCGATAATGAGTGTAAAAGAGCTAAGGAGTGGAGAGACAAATGCTGGAAAAGGTATAGGAGGAGAAAAATCATAAATGCCTGTTAAACCTACAAAAGAGCAATAAATGATTACCTAAGTAAATGAAGAGAGGCAGAGAGAGACTATGAGAGGGACATCACCAGGAAGGTTAAAGAAAATCCCAAGCTTTTCCACAGCATTATCAGAGGAAGACTGAAGGTAAAAGAACAGGTTTTAAGGCTTAAGAGAGTGGATGGAAGCATCACTGAGACGGATGAAGAGATCTGCAAAGAATTAAACAAGGAATTTCAGTAAGTATTTACAGTAGAAAACACCCCACCCCCTCAGATTGCAGAGATAGAATGTCAAGGGCCGGTATTAGAGAATATCAACCTTACAGCCACAGAGGTATTCAAAGCGCTGATGGAGTTAGATGTTCATAAAGCTACAGTTCCTGATGATATATACCCTCATGAACTCAAAAAATGTGCACACACAATATCAGTGGCACTAAGTATCATATTTAAAAAGTCACTGGAGTCAGGGGAGATTCCAAGATGCTGGAAACAAGCAAACATGATATCTATCTTCAAAAAGGGAAGGAGGGATACAGCTCTGAATTATAGACCAGTTTCCTTGACCAGCATAGTTTGCAAAGTTATGGAGAAACTACTAAGGAAAAATATCTCTCTTCACTTGAAATCCTTCAACTTATTGTCAGTGAGGCAACATAGCTTCAGAGAAGGTAGATCAACAGTAACAAACTTATTAGAATTTTAAGATGAGGTAAGCCGAATCTTACAGGAAAGAAAGGGCTGGGCAGATTGCATATTCCGAGACTTCCAGAGAGCGTTTGGCATTATTCCACATGCGAGACTTATTAGGAAGCTGCAAGCAATGGCTAGAATAGTTGGAAATGTCTTGGAATGGATAAAAACTTACTTAGAAGGAAAGGAACAGAGGGTTAGAGTAAGACAGTCAGTGTCTGAATGGAGAAGAGTTAGTAGTGGAGCTCCACAGAGTTCAGCTTTAGGGTCACTTTTGTTCCTTGTATATGTAAATGACCTACCAGAGTCTGTGAATTCATTCATGAATATGTTTGCAGATGATGCAAAGATTGTGAAGAAAGTAGGAAACGAGAACAATGGTAGAGAACTTCGGGAAGATCTAAATAGTCTGCATGAGTGTTCAGAAAAGTGGCTAATGAAATTCAATACTTCAAAATGTAAGGTAATGAGAATGGGTACAAGTGCAAGAAGGCCCAAGCTTGACTACTCGGTGGCTGGAGAACAACTTCAAGTAACAAAATGAGAGAGATCTAGGAGTAAACATACTAGCAGATTTGTCTCCAGAAATACATATAAATGGCATAGTAAGGGCAGCATATGCATTCTTATCAAATGTAAGGGTAGCCTTCAGCCACATGGACAAGGAAATGTTCAGAAATATTTATGTAACCTATATGAGGCCAAAACTCGAATATGCAGCCCCCTTTTGGAATCCGCACTTGAAAAAGCACATAGCTAAGATTGAAAAAGTTCAAAGACATGCCACGAAACTGGTGCCAGAAATACGTAATCTCAGTTATGATGAGAGGATGAGGGAATTAGACTTACCATCACTCGAAGCTAGAAGATTGAGGGGGGATATGGTGACAGTCTTTAAATTCCTTCATGGTTTTGATAGAGTGGATAGGGATCGATATTTTGATATGGCAGGCTCTAGAACTAGAGGTCATAGTTTGAAGCTTTGTAAGAAAACTTCTTTGCAAGATGTAAGGAAATACTTTTTCAGTGTAAGAGTAGTTGATAATTGGAATTGGCTAAACGAGGATGTAGGTATTGCTATCTCAATAAATATTTTTATGGGCTGGTATGATAAGGATCACTAAGTAGAAAATTGAACCGATCAGGATACGGGAAGATACGAGCTTTGGGCTCTTTCCCGTATATATATATATATATATATATATATATATATATATATATATATATTATATATATATATATATATATATATATATATATATACCATATTTTAATTTGATTTAAGTAATTAATTTGTCTATTCCTTTATTTTAGTTTATATATAGATATCCAGAATATAGTTTTATTTTTGTACTTTAAAGCGCTGCTTATTTTCCAATGTTTATATTTTCATCAATGATTACATAAACAATAAATTCAGTACACAAATAGATAGCGTCTCATTAGAGCCTTTCTTTGTCCTTCCTATCTTTAGAATAATTCCTCTAATACTCTAGTTTAGCTAAAAGTGTTTGGTGCTCAGACCCGGGTGTGAATGAGGATTATAACCACTACCCAGTTTAGTTTGTAATGGCGAAATCAGAGGAAGGAAAGTTGTGGAGCATTCGGAGGATGGGCCATGCGGTCGTCTAAGGCTTTGATGGTGCTGTTTGCGGACCCTGAAGTTGGTAAGTTAGAACTTCTGGATACATTGGACGAGTTTGATCGACGCTTATCAGAATTGGATGAAGTGCAGACTTCATTCGCATGAGAAATGACAGATTCCCAGGAGGTAGAAAAGGATATAAAAAATGCAAATAACATTCGTCGTGAAGTAAGAGCCCCAAGAGTACAGGCTTCACAGAGGTTAGTAGGCATGGGGAATCTTAGTCAATCTTCAAATGAATGAATATGGTTCTGATGAATCATTTTCCAGTAATGTAACATCGCCAGAGCTACCAATATTTAGTGAAAAGTTATGTGAATGGCAGTGTTTTTGGGACCGATTTGTGGCTCTAGTAGACGATTCTCAGGAAGGAGAAGCCAAGTCAGTGATACAGTAACTATCTCAGACTAGGAACAATTATAAAATTGCTAGTGAAATGTTGAAAGAGCGCTTTGGTAAGCCTAAGCGTTTCATATTTGCACACATACAAGCCCTTCTCAATTTTACTGTCCCTGCCAAAAACCGTAGTACTAAATATATAGATTCATTATCGAAGTTGCAAGATGAACTTCTGAAAAATGACCATAGTGTGGAGGCTTTAGGAGTGAAGTGTAACCAGTATGGGGTGTTTATGACACCAGTAAGCTTATCTTGCCTCCCTCATGACATACGTATGGAATGGTTCAGGGAAGGGCCTGCACTTGAACAGAATTTTTTATGGCATTTTGAAATTCTTACCACGGGATATAGAACGTTGTTAAAGATCTGATACATTTAAGGATATTCTTGCAAAAAGAGTTGGTGAGCATAGTGTAGAAATTGAAATGAGAAAACGTTACCATCTTAATGTTTACTGGGTGCCCGGGCCTAATAAGGGCAATTTGCTTGCCTGTCCGGTGTTGCACTCGTTAAAAAAAAAATACACACACACAAAAGTGATTATAAATAGGTCCACTGTATATCAAAGAATAATCCTCTAGATTTACAAGTACTGAAAGCTTTTCAGTATGAAGTAGCAAGAGATGTCTGGCTCGTGTCTAAACTAAAGTGAAGTGTCTGTTTTTACTGCCAGGGTGACCATGAAATCTTCGTGTGAGAATCAAAATCTTGACTAGGAAAATTTATCTGACAACGAAAATATTTACTGCGGATCTGGAGTGGGATCCCTCTAAATAGTGTCTACATATACCTGTCAGGTAGAAGGATTATGTGAAGTCTGTAAATTATATTAAGTATCTAAATCATGAATTTAGTAACAATCATAGAATGTATTTTTCTTGCAAAAATGCCATTTTGAACTGCTCTTTCTAAAATATAAAAGCACTAAAAACCATTTCCATGAACAACAAACTAATATGATAACTTACTCTCAAAAATGTTAGGAAATGTTTCATTTGAGATGAGCGCTACTTCATAACATATGCCTGGGTTTGCATCCTTTATACTTGGTTTATGTGTAAGTCCATTTATGTTATCTGTCAAAACAATTCCAGCCTCTAATTTAACAGTGATTGTGAAGTTTATCCAACCTTCTACATCAAATGATTGGGAAATTTCCGAATTCTCAGTAGTTATTTTATACTTCTCCTTGCTATTATCCCTGTATGGAAGTCAGAAAATTATTAAGTGTTGAAAGTGTAGAATATTTCAACATGATTGTTCAATAGAGGTGTATGTAGCATCAATTTATCTGGTATTAAAGATTTTGAAAATACTTGCTTTTAACGAAATCTGTCCAAATATGGAATATGATATAATAAAAGACTTATGTAGTTCACAAATGGAATACGCATATTTCTTCAAAAATATCGCCAAATATGGAATATGATATAATAAAAGACTTATGTAGTTCACAAATGGATTACGAATATTTCTTCAAAGTAGAGAGATATAAGTATAGATACTTCCTTTAGATGTTCCTAGATAGGCATAAAATAGTTCAACTATTAATTAGATAGTGCGGATCCAAGAATGGAAAAATATGTATGATCCACACTCATTTGCAAACTGCAGATATTTCAAGGAGGCATAGCAATATTACCCATGATGTAACATTTATTGATCAATGAATATGCAAGGTCGAGAGATGAAGAGTGTAGGGTATATCCACAGTAGGAAGAAAAAATAGAAAACTGACAAGAAGAAGAGTATCTTCATTAATGATAACAAAGACAAAGGAGGACCGTGCTATTATGTATTGGCAATGAATATTTGATACTTCTGATGAAAAGAATATGTACCAGAGGTCTGAATTGTAATGCAGAGACTAAATTCAAGTATATCAAATATGAAGGTAGAGAGAGTTTTTTATGAGTTTGACACCAGGACGGGCACAAAAATTTCCCTCATCAGGCCAGGGCACCAAGGAAACGAGAAAGAAAGTAAAGAGAAACAGATGTGGGGTGTGTTGTGACTTGTCACATGTGAAGGGATAGAAAGAGAGGAGTAACTCTTATACCAAAATATTCGGTGTAGATGTACATATAGGGAAAGAGCCGTAGCTAAATGAAGACTTACTATGAAGCTGTCCTGGCCAGTCCTGTTTTTAATGTATCTGAGGCTTAGCATATTTAAATATCGCTGAGGGTTTTAAAAGAGTGTGGCACAAGGCTCTGCTAGCCAAACTTCTTGCTTATGGTTTCAAACCCTCTGTCTGTTTTTTTATTTCTGGTTTCCTTCCTGACTGTTTCATATTTGTGGTTGTTGACATCGCAACAGTTACCAGTGGTGTTCCACAGCTTTCTCTTCTTCATCTACTCTGTTCCTTCTCTTCATCAGTGATCTTCTCTAGTCCTAATCCTCTTCTCTTCAAACAATTGCCGACGATTCTACCTTTCATGTTTTCTCCTCCGTCTCCTCACGACCTTCCTTTGCTACTCAAAGTCAATCAGTCTCGTACCACTTTATTCTTGAACTCTTAACTCCAGTCTACAGAGAGTATCTGAGTGGAGCACCCAAAATTTAGTAAAAATTAAGGCTTCCAAAAGACAGTTTTTGGCTAATTCTTTATCATTTTCTACTGATAGCATTATAGTTTTTTTTTACAAAGGAATTCACCCTTTTAATTCTATGAACATATTAGGAATCCAGACAGCCATAAACTTGCCTTGGAGGGGTCACATAATTCATATTTCTAAAGCTGCATCTAAGAAATTGGGAGTTTTATTTCGTCCTGATCATTACTATTCCTCTTCCCAATTACTAAAAATCTATGAATGCCTCAGCTGTCACTACTTAAAATGCTACTCTCACATCTGGGATGCTTCTTCTTATACTTATCTCCTTGATAGGGTAGAATCTAAGGCCTTCACACTCATTAACGACCATTTTCTTACTTCTAATGTCGATTATCTATCTCTTCACCAAAAAATATCATCTCTTTCTCTTTTTTATCAGTACTACTTCCATCCCCCCTGCTGTCGAGGCCATGTTGTACATGCTAAGCAATATCGTCAAACAGGTATTGTGTGGAGATTTGTAGTTCGTTGATTGGTCAGTGCAGTGACTGTTTCTTTCGTTCTATTTAAACACTTTGAAACTCTATTCCTCCTTTTGTCTTCCTTAACTCCAGTTAGCTCTCTTCCTTAAAAACCTGATACACCGTCATTTCAGTTCCTACTCAATCATATTCTTATGTCTTCATTTATATGACTATGCTGTCAGACTGGTCGTCTTTTATTGCTTATTATAATCTTATTCCTGCCTTGTCCTTAAGACTCTACTTTTTCGTTTTAGTTTGTTCTTAGTACCTGGCCCGATGAGGGGAATTTTCATTGCCCGTCCCGGGTATCACACTCGTAAAAAAAAGAAAAAAAAGTGGTCTGAATTAAACCATCAAAGACGTGTTTGAGCTTACCCAGCGATGACCAAAAGTTATTACGAGGAGAGCTTAGAAAGGAAATAAACAAAGGTAATGGCCTTCAAGTAGTAGGAGTAGAACGCATAGAAAAACTAGGAAATCACTTTCCATCTTGAAGTTACTGCTCCTTGAAAACACAAATTGAGAATCAGACTCATGGTTGCTGATTGGCTTCCTCAAAAGAAGATACCATTGTTAATGAAACTGAAGACACTTTCCGTAACTTACGAGTCGAATTTGGTTTTGAGCTAAAATAGCGATGCATCCACAAATTTTAAGGAATGTGTGATGACATAGAAAATGAGTGCAATTTGAATAAGATAGAAATAAATCAATAAGAAACTGACTACCTCATTATCATTCTTTGGGTCCGAGCACAAACCTACTATTGAAGCCAGTATGGAAAGATTAGACAACTTCCTCTATTCCAATCAAGCTTGGAATATCTCTCCAACCATCGCTGCAGAGTGGAAAAAAACAAAGTTGGTTAATATGGGATGTAAGGAAAAAAGACTAAAATATTGTTTCTGAAATAAAAGATGCTTAAAGCAAGACCTCAGTGAACACCTCTTTTGCAGACTACAAAACTGGGCTTTGTGGGCCAGAGAGGCAGAATTGTTATTGGACAGATTATTTCTGAAAAGAAAAAGCTAATTGAATTAGCAAAGAGCGTGTATATTATGGAAATGGTGTTGTATCCTTTTCAAAAGATGAACTGGGTTGGAGGCAGTTCCTTATGACATAACTTATAAGAAAATGCTGTCTGCTCTACTGGTTATACCAAAGATAACACTTGAACTTAATCATTTTAGTTTTAGAGATGTAGTTTTTGTGATGTATTATATTCTTCAAGAATATAATACATCACCGCAACTAAAGTGGCTATTCTTTGATCACCTTCGATTTCAGCAGAGACTACAGCTAACTACGTATCTTTACATGATATATTGGGGTCAAAATGGAGCTGGGCCTGGTCATTGTAGATTGCCGGTTGCAAGCACAATCGAATGAGTGATTTTGTGAAGGTTTCACATAGTAAGAGTCCACTGATGTAGTAGAATAATGTTGAATGAATGGGTATTGTCATTTACATAAAGATATTGATTAGTAGTCCGAGACTGCAAATTTGAAAAACTTGGTAGACAATTTGCCAGTGGCAAACAATTAGCCCAATATAATGACAAACCTATTATCTAGCAGCTAAAAGTTATTAAGGTTAATTTTCAGCAACAACCACTTATTTCAAGCTTACGAAAATGCATTGCAAACACCCAGTTGGACTGATAACAGTGAAGTAAGTTTTAAATAAAATAATATTAAAATATTATTGGTAATAAAATAAAATATATCAGCATATACAGATTCATATCATTAGATACATTTATGCAAGTAACTGGAATTCAATTTATAATGAAATCAAGAAAACTTTGGTGAGCCCCTAATTTTTCTTGGAGACGTCATATAATCCAAATTTCAAAATCTGCACCCAAAATATAAGGGGTTCTGTTTCGTTTTTGCCATCACTTTCCCTCTCTCCAATTACTTAAAATCTACACACATCTTATCCGTCCCTACTTATAGTACTTCCAGCACATCTGGGGTGCTTCTTCTTATATTATCTCCTTGATAGGGTTGAATCTAAAGCAATGATACTCATTAATGACCTTTCTCTTACTTTTAATCTTGATTCTATTTCTTTTCGCCATAAGGTATCATCTAATTCTCTTTTCTATCGATACTACCACTATTGCTGCTCTAATGAGTTGGCAAGGTGCGTCCCTATCCCGCTATCTAGGCCATGTAATGCTTTTAAGGTGCCCTCGTCTCAGTTGCTGTGTGGAGATTTGTAGCTCGCTGATTGGCCATTGCAGTGACTGCTTCTTCCTATCCACCTCCAGACTCTGGAACTTTCCTCCTCTTTCTGTTTTCCCAATTCTTATAACCTGTCTTCCTACAAAAAGCAGATCTATCATCATTACAGGACCTAATCATGCCATATCTCTAGGCTCTCAACACTTCCAGTGTTCTTTCAATCTATCCTTTTCCTATTGGTTATCATTTGCTTATTTCTGCCTCGTCCTCAGACTTTTACTTTTTCTTTATCTTAATGTTTTCATGGTGCCTGGGCATGATGAGGGCAATATTTTTGTCTGTCCCGGTGTCATACACAAAACCTTTGTCGGATGCAGTGAAAAGTAATATAGTAGTAATAGACGCTGTACTGAAAAATGTGGGTGTAGCTGATTAAAGAGAAACAGTAATAGATCAATAGAAAAAAGGCTGTGATTGAGAGGACAAACCCATTGATCAAAGAGGTGCTTCATGATGAAAATTCTATGATATGTGAATTTCAAAAGGGGGCAATAGAAACAGGACAATGATTAGGCTATAGTTACATAAGCAATAAGAAAGCTGGGAGAATTGTGATGTCCACACTATAATGCTAGTATTTGGTAAGTTGGTTATATACCCGTAGGATTGGAAAAGCAATATTAATTAAATCAGTTTTGCTGGGAATGAACAACAAAGGAGGTAGAGAATAAGAAAATGGTTATAGGAAGCTAAAAATTAAATAGAAGAAAGAAATATGACAAAGTACTTTTACATTCAAGTCCATCTAAACAAAATGGAAATAAAGTGATAATATGCAAGAGTATGGTCTCTATAGGTATCTATACACAAATGCTGATAAGGTACTTGGTAAGACAGTGGAATTAATGGAAAATATACATTGGTCTAAAGCAAATATGGTAGCAGTTACATAGACAAAATTAAATGAAGATATATGCTGTGCTATAGTCTTTCCCAGAGGCTATGGAGTAATGAGAAAGGAGAGATCGTAGAGAAATGGAAGAAGAATATTCCTACTTATTAAGGAAAAGTTTCAGGCTTAATGTAATATTCCATATGATGCAATTTCTAGAGTTTATTGTGGCCCACGCAAATGTGATTTTATTATTATAGCTGTAATATATAACTCACCCAGGAGTCAGCAAAGACTTGAGATGCATGAGTTAAGCAATATGGGTATAGTAGAACTGATAATACAGCTGCGAACATATCACTTATGAAAAAGCACAGTACTTTGATTATGGGGATTTTAATCATAGTGGAATAGACTGGAATAACACTGATCTACGCAATGAAGACATTTTTGGGGAGTTAAGAGTCCTAGTTTGTGTGCAAGAATTTATTTATGCCGAAAGTGCTGGAGCTTACAAGGGCCACGGTAGGAGATACATCTTCATTACTTGATCTAGTATTAACAGACATCAGATGGAATACAAGTATGATTTAAAATGAGTATCTGTTTGAAAAAATTACCGCTGGGTATTGTGGACAGAGCATATTTTTTTAAGTACATTTTTCGTGTAAGAATATATGAAAACTAAAAATTGCTAAGCTAGGAAAGTATAAATATACCAAATATTTGGTGGGAAGGAGTTATCAATCAGAATTTCATGCTATTTTATCAGAACAATGCATTAAAGTAGCAAGTCATCAAGTGATAAAGTTCATTTCCTAATTACCTTTCCATTAAATCACTGTAGAAATATGAAGATAAAAGACAAGAGGTGTGAGTATTAAGTTACTTGCAAAAATTTAAAGCTGAATATGGAAATATGCAAAAGGTGACCAACATTGGCAACAAATTGACTGTGGAAATTGGTGTATCCAAAGTAAAAATAAAAAAATCTACTCATTAAAAGGAAAAAGGGTGGTGTTTCAATAACACAGACAATATGCAGTCACCTCCCTTGGTTGAGACGTCTTCATCTTTCAAATAGGATATTACAATCGCTCGCAGCCATCACTGCTGTTGAGAGGGGAGTCAAAGATGTGTATATAATTTCCTTACTCAAAGCTAGATGATTTTTTTTTTGGCCTAACTGTTATATTTTATGCCTTTCTAGAGTTGAAGTACTCCAAATATTATGGTTATGCCTACTCCTGTCTGGATGGAGGATCTTGGCTAAAAATACTATTTATGCATACCATGTAAAGCAGAAGCTCTGTCCATCAAGATTATCTCCAAAAAATGCTAGCTGAAAAGAGCTTGGTCCAGATATTTTTTTGTAAAAGCTGAAGTCAAGGTTGTCTTTGAAAACCGCTTGTGTGTTTTCAGCTCTGCGTGAGTCACATAAACCTATAAAGGATAAAGCAATTATAGCAGTATCAACAATATTAACAAAGTTTTGATGTGAATTTTTTTTTCAAAATTTCTCATAGTTATGTAAATATTCTTTTTAGTTTTTCTTGTCACAGAAAACATGCCAAATATCCAGCATTTACCCCTCTATATTAGTAATAATGACATAATAATCTTTAAGAGGTTGTTCTCAAAATATCCAATGCCAGGTGTATTATAAGAAGAAATTGTGTTCTTTTAGCATACAGATACATCATATCTATGACTGATAAAAAATTTTTTGAAGAGATTGTTATATATTCTAGGGTGGATCTTGAAATTACTTAGTAAAAGCCTCTCCTTCATGATAACTGTCCCATTCTATAAGTTACTCTCTTTCTATATGCTTAATGACTTCCAGGCTCTAAAAGTATTATTTGCAATGATATATCCAAACACTTATGTTTTGACCACAAAATGCCCATTAGGCATCCATTTAATGTTATAACCGCACTACTACAGTAGAGTTCTTCAAGATTCTATTGAGATTCTTGTTTCATCTCTTTTAATTAATTACAATACAATCTCTTAACTTACTACAATACATATAGAATGGCCACAATATTCTTGTAAAGGTAGTGACCTTGTCAAAACACACACACATATTCACCAAAAGTCAATTCCTCCCAGTCTCTCCTCTTAACTCCTTGGGGATAAAAGGTCCCCACAATTTCCCTCAACACACTGCTTGGCTCACCCATAAGGTAAATTCACAAAGTTCTTCTATGAGACCAGGCAGACATATCAAGTTTACTCCCCTTGTTTCATCACATTAACCCTACCACATCTACCCTCCCCAGTACATGACCACTGTCACCCATTCACAGTCTCTTTACACTTATCCCTATCTTCTGCATTCTCTCTTCCATACTTCTGTGGCATATCACCTGCACCAAATGGTCTCTTCACCCCAACCACTCACTGCAGCCTAGTTGTTCCTCTTTGTTACTGATTGAAGTTGAAGAGTGATACAAGCAATGACAGGATACAACTTTATTAGGCGATGGGTGAAACATGACTAGCTAGTGGAAAGTGTGGAAGGCGTGAAGACATACATTAGGGAAAACTTATCATACAGGAAACATCAACATTTCATTTCCCCCCTCCAAGATTATGAATATGCAAATATATAATAATATTAAGACAAATAAAAATAAAGAACGTTAATAATAACATATACAGCAGATGATAAACAAAGAAAAAATAATGTAATATCAGTGATAAGAAACATTGAAGAAAAAAAAATAATAAAGCATTAAACAGTCTCAATGCCAGTGGAGGGTTTTCCACTGCCAATGGAGTCTTGAGAGAAATGAGAGAAGGTGCGAGGGTGAATAAGTGACGGCTGGTTGAAATTCACTTGCATGAACTAACAGAGGTGTGGTAAGAAGCATCACCCCGACTTGTCACAAGTGTTTGAGTTATCTTACAGACACTCTGTGGCTTCCGTCTTGCCTGAAAATATATTGTTGAAGCAGGCTTGCTGCCATGATGATCCCCAGTCTGTCCCACCGCTTCAAGGAGGGATCCTGTATTGTGACATGAGTCCACTAGCAATAGGTTTTAGCTGGTGGACGACTTGTCCCAGGGAAAGAGTAGGAATATCCCTAGTGAGGACAAATTGAATTTCTCACAGAAGAAGAGTGCGATGCCAGTACCTATTGTCTTTGTAGTTTTGCTAAGCTACTGGTACGCCATTGTTGAGCCATCTCCCCATAGCTAACTGTGCAGTGGACTTGCATATGTCCTGCAATGGTGTGTTTTGGTACTGGAGTAGAGCCTGGGCCTCTCTGTGTCCATGCTGCTGTTAGAACCTGTGTTCAAGTGAAGAATTCTTTTAACCGACTTGACGGCGATTTTGGCTCTGCCATTAGAACGGGGGTAGTTTGTGGAAGATAGGCAGACTGAGACCCCCAATCTCTTAATAGAGACTAGCATTTCCTCACTCCCCAGGTTAGTTCCACCGTCCGTTGATAACTGCTCTGGTTTCCTCAATTGAGCGAGGAATCCTCATAGCTTAGCGATGATTCTACTAGAGGAGGTACCACTGGAGAAGTGTATGATCTTCAGCCAACCTGTGAGTCTATCCACGCACACAAGGTACATGTGTCCCCCAAGCTGGAAGAGATCCACCACTGTCTGTTGGAAGGGGTGTTTAGGGGGGTTCATAATTGAAGCATCGGATGGCGAGGAGGGTGTGTGGATGTCACAGGAGATGCAGGTGGATCTGTGGTGCTACAGATTTACCTCCATGCTGGGCCAATATATGGTCCAGCTTGCCTGAGCACTGAGTGCAGTCCTTGGTGACATGCGTGTAAGTTAGCTGCAAACTTGTGACGGCGGGATTCTGGGATGACTAGGTGTATGCAGCTTTGTTCGTAGGTATATGAGACCAGGTCCTGAGCTATTCCTAATCCCTCTCTCATGCACATAGAAGGGGCGGATATATGTTACTTCCTGCACCTTTTGGGTGGGCCAGTCACCTGCTAATACTCAAGCTATGTGTAGTAGATAGACAGGGTCCTCAGCAGCTGCACTCGAGAATGTATCCTCATCCCTGACAATGCCATCTTCCTGACCTAGTGCCACCACAATAGCCATGGTAATGGCTGCAACTAAATTGTCTTCATGGCCAGTGTCCTCTGACTTTGGGGGTGCCCTTAAGGTGGGATACCTGGAGAGGAAGTCTGCAGCAGAATTCTTTTTGCCAGCAGGTACTTATAGGTGAACTTATACTGAAGAGTGTTTTCTCTGAAGTGGAATAATCTTAGGCTGATAACGTCTATAAGGGCCCGGTCCCCTAGAAGCTTCATCAAGAAGCGAGAGTCAGTGACTAGAGTGAACATCAAACAACCTAATAGGAATAGTTTCACTTTGCTGAGGCACCAGGCAACCACCGGAGCCTCCCCATCTACTGCAGCATACCCGGCCTCCATGGGGGTAAGGCGACGGCTACCATACAGAGCCAGGTGCCACCCTCCTTTGCAACAGAAGGATGTGTCCGCAGAGATAAACCAGCAGTATTCCTGTAGAATGAGGCAACCAATGCTTTCTCTGCTCCGGTCGGTGACTGGTATTGTGGGGCAGGTCTTGTCATAGTAGTCAAGTGCTTACTTTTCCATCTGGCAGATGGTTTCCTGTGTCCAGCATAGCATCAGTTGGAGCCAGTTGTTCCAGTACACCTGCTTACATGTCGGTTTCTTTAGGAGTTCCTTAGAAGGTTCCATAATAAGAGGCATCTCAGGAAGGAGGCCAGCTAGTTCATGAAACCATGGCATGACCTAATGTCTGTGATGGTTGGGCAGGTTGGCATGGGGAACTCTCTGTTGGTGGAGAGACGCTTGCTGGTGGACTTATAGGTGTCCATCCTAGGTGGAAACCCTCAAACTCCACCTCTCATTTGCAGAAACTAAATTTTTCCAGTTTGAGGGTGACTCCATTCTCTGCACATGTGACCAGGAAGTCGTAGGTATGACAGAAGGCCTGTTATATGATGTTGTCATATAGTAGAGTGTCATCCACACACTTGTATTTGTGGGGAATGTCCTGCATGGCATCGATGAATTGTTGGATATAGGCATCTGAAGCAGAGCAATGGCCCGTGGGGGCATGTAGTACTGATATCTTCCCCAGGGGGTGATGAATTTCATCAATTTCCTGTTCTCTTGGTCCAACTCCACCTGCTGGAAGTCCCAGAAGCGTTCGCCACTGTCTTAAAGAAGTGAATTGGGACACCAGATACCATGTCGAAGGGCGCAGGGTTGTGATGAGTCTCCCTCAAACACGTGGCATTAAGGTGTTGTTAATCAATGGTGTAGCTATGGTGACCATTGTTTTTAGCTATCATCACCATCCTGGAGCACCACTCGATAGCTTCACAAGGGGGACAGGCAGAAATATGCCGCCCAGTATATCTTCATCGACTTTCACCTTCAGTTCTGTCTCCCAGTGTTTGGGGACGGTGGCGGGGATGTGGCCAGCATAAGGGCGGGATCCAGGAGCTAAGTGTATGTGGTGGGGGGCCGGACATTACCGGGAGTGGCAACCTCATAGTGTTGAAGGTGAATGATGAGAAGTATTGGAGTAGCCACTCATGAACTTGTGCAACTTTCTCCTCCAGGGGTGAGAAGGGTATGGCCATGAGGAGTAGTGGGCAGGTAACTTCCTCCACCACGAGGGGGGCTGCAGTGGGTATATGGTGTGGGAAGATGTCAAGGATAAGCATAGGTACAGGGTTGATTCTACAAAATAAATCTCCTGAACTGCTGACACACCATCCAAGGTAATGTGGGATTCTGCAATGCCCATATATCGCAGGTGGTGCCCTGCCACATCCTTCAGACCTTGTCGATGCGTAAACTAGGTTGGGGGTTGTTGTAACGAGCAGAGCAGCGACATCCCTGCCACACATACCTGAGCGCCCATGTTGGCAACAACCATGGTGAGGTGTGCCACCCCCTCACTGGATAAGGAAATAGACACAGCCAGGAGGGATTGGGGGACGTAGTAGACTCCACCATCATGATACTAAATACTTTTGCCGAAGGAGCCTTCTTTTTACTCCTGCAACACTTCCTGAAGTGCTCCACCTTTTGGCAGGTAATGCCTTTGGCAGGGCAGAATCTCTTATCCACGTGCAAATCCCCTCAATTTCCACAGGGCTTGGTGAGGGATGGCTGGGGGGTCATGTGCATGGCAGCGACAGCTACCTCGTCATCATCCTCCATTGCTGTTGCAACCTGTGAAGGTGAACATTGGAGGTAATATGACCCGTTAATATCAACATTTCATGCTGCTGCTTCGAAGGCCAAACACTTACATCTAAGCTTGTCTACACTGTCATACAAAAAGAAATTCTTATAAATATCTCTTTTCAGCACTGGGTCACATAAACCTACAATTAATTTGTTGTAGAGCCGGCACACAGGTCAGTTGGATATGCATGCTGGCTTATAGGGCTGATCACCTGTTAAGGAATATCCAGACCTCCATGGACAGCCTTAATGACTTGAAGGTGGCAGAAGACATCTCAACCTTGCATTGCTCTAGACCAAAGGGCACCACAACGTGTGATGCCAGTGGAACATGTTGAAAAGGGGTGACAATTGCCAGTACCGGGGTTGCCATGACCTGCTTTTGGCTCATTTGCAACCTCCAGCTTTGACGAAGAGCTGGTGAGGCGACCATGACATGGAGCCTGGAGGGCATCACCCCACAAAGTCTGGAAGAGGTGGTCATGCTTTATATCAGGACCTAGGCATAAGTTCCAAATCTCTGCACTATGATGGTGGTTGAAGAGTAATATGGGCATTGATGGAACAAATCTTTATTATGCAGTAGGTGAAACGTGACTAACTGCTGGAAAGTGTGGAAAAGATAAAGACATACATTAGGGAAAACTTATCATACAGGAAATAGCAACCCTTCAATTACTTTATTTACTACTGTTCGCAAACTCTTTGTTAATTTTTCCTCATTCACTATTTCCATGTGCCCACAGAATCTCATGCACTCTTGTCTAACTTGTGTAATATATTTTTTCAAACTAATGTGCTCTGACTCACTTTCTCGTTTTTCTCTCTATCTAACTTTGACAAACCTATCATATTCCTCAGACACTTCTCCATTACATTCAACTTGTTCATTTCATCCTCTTTTGTATTCCAAGTCTCGGTTCCATATAAAACTAAAGGCAGAAGCACTTTAATTTAATTTTCTCTTTGCAATCATTCCTAAGTACCTATGTCACATGCAGTTTACACCCACATATATATTTACCTACTTCCCTCTCTCTGTAGCACACCTCCTCATCCTCTCATCCAATCACTGCTACATGCAACCCCAGATACTCGGCTTCCCCAAGCATCTTTACATTCACTCTTACATTGAACCTGTCACCATCAACACTAATCATACATCCTATAACTTTAGTTCTACTAACAGTTACCTGTAACTTCCTTCTCTCATATAATCCCACAAACTCAGTCACCAACTGCTTTGGTTCTTCCTCAAAATCATTCACCAGCACCATGTCATTTGCAAATAACAATTGATTTGTTAGATGTGAAGGGATAATAAGAGATGTGTAACAAATATTCAAGAATAGTCAGTGTTGATGTAGGCATAGAAAAAGAAAAGTCTTTGAAGGAAGACTTAACATAGAACTATCATGGACAGTCCTAGTTAAGTCCAAAAGACCCTTCAGCTGTAGTATTGCAACCGGCGGATGTTGCCATGGGCCATATTACTACATGGTAATGCACACCCTTCACCTCATTCACTTCACATTCACCTCAACCCAATAGCTCTCATCCTTCCCGGCAAATGTACTGAACTACTCAAGTAAAACCTTGGAACAAATTCTATAAAATTCCCCTCATACCATGCAATTACAACTTTCTCCACAATGCTTGTCTACTAACTGTGTCAAAACTGACTTCTGGAATATAATTGAATATCACTTAAATCAGTTATCAGATAAAGCACACTGTGCTTAGTTAGCTTTGCTACTTTTCTGTCTTCTTATTTAGCTCAGTTACCATGTGATTCCGTATTGTAGTCTCCGTGGCAAAATGGTAGCATCTACGACTCTGAGGCGTCAGGTCGAGGGTTCGCGCCCCGTCACGGACTGAGGTTAGTAAGGGCATACACTCAGGGTAACGATTGCATCTGCCAAAACAAGTCCTTCGTAAGAAGGCAACTGTCCTAGCCTTTAGTAGAAAAGGGAGTTCGTGACGTAAATCCGAATCCATACTATGTGATTCTGTATTTTTGTTCATTTTGCAAGTTCGTTTTACTGTTCTTTACATTGATAATATATTTCTCTACATTCCTCTTTATTTATGCAAGAAAACATTTCCAATTAGTATTGAAAGCTTAATTGAGTTTTTTTATTCTAGGTGATCATTGAAACAATAGTTTCAATACTTTTTAAAGTGTATAGTCCTTGCGCCCAATGACAGGTCCCTCTTTTTTAGTGAGTTCCATTAAATTCATAGATATAGATCCCATTTTAATGTTTGGAGTGCCACTTACTAATGTCCTGCATTCTACTTCATTTCTTGGTTAAAACCAAGCTAGTTAATGATGCTTACCCTGGTCCTTTATGAATCTCATAGTAGAGTTTGTATACTAGATTCCATTTCATTGGAAATTTGCATGCCTATTGTAGCACACACACACACACACACACACACACACACACACTGCTATTAGAGGCAATGGTTATAAGCCTTGATGATAAAATTCGGAATATGGATGGAGAAATGAAAGAAAATGAAACACTCAGAGAGCAAATAAGATCTTTGGAGGAAGCAAATAAAGCACAAGGGGGAGAGAAAGGAACTAGAAAAAAGAATAAAGAAGCTGGAAGGGGAAAGGAGTCAACTAGAATCTTGAATTTCTAAACAAGAAGATAAAAACAAACAGCTGAATGACAACCTAAAGGAATTAGATGTTAGTTCACTGCTCTCTTCTGAGAGAGACGAGATTGCTGCTTGGAATGTCCAGATTAAGGAAAACATTGAACAGTTCAGAAAAGAGTTCCAGGAGCTGAATATGGAAAATGATGCCATGAAAACTTCCTTTGCTGATGCACTAAAGGGGAATGTGGCAGTAAAAGAGGCTGTAAAGGTGGTGGCACTGGAAAGCATACAAACAGTTGACTATAAAGAGACAGTAATCGAAAAATATGAAAGACTTTGAGATGGAAAGGGCAAACCCACTCATCAGACAGGCACTTGATAAGGAGAAGAAAGTGGTAATCTCAGGCATAAGCGAATCCCAGGAGCCAACATGGCAGGGGAGACTTGAAGAAAATAAAGCTAGGGTTGTAGACCTGATAAGAAAGCTTGGAGTAGTTTGTGGTCCTGAGGATATTGTAAACATACACCAACTAAGTAAATATTCGAGGGAAGGAAAGCCGAGACCAACAAAAGTAACCTTTGAGAGAGGGGAAACATGTAGGGAAATATTGTTGAGAAAAAAAGTCTAAAAGACCTTCAAGAATTCAAAGAAGTGTTCATTAGACGATAGAGAACACAGGAAGAGATGGGAAAGATCAAAAACTTGTTGCAAGAGGCAAGAAGGTTAAATGATGAAAGAAATGAAGAAGAGAAGAAAAATTTTCTTTACAGAGTTCTTCCAGACAAAGGGGAGATAAAGAAGATAATGACAGAAGATCAGGGGATGGGGCCTCATTAAGATTATTATACACAAATGCTGATGGATTAGCTGGTAAGGCAGTAGAATTAAAAGATAGGATTCACAACAGTAAGGCAGATATAGTAGCAATTACAGAGACTAAGTTGAGTGAGGACATAAACAGTGTCACAGTTTTTCCTTAGGGCTTCAGAATACTAAGGGTTGAAAGATCTGAGAGGACTGGTGGAGGGATAGCACTGCTCATAAGTGAAAGGATTCAAGTTGAAGAAATAAACTTGGCTATAGAAAGTGAGTTCAAGGAATTTCTTGTTGCTCGCATAAATACTGGGTCAGAGAGCATTATAATAACTGTTGTATACAACCCACCAAGGAACCAAAATAGGCTTGAACTTTATGAGGAAAGTCATATAGGTACTATTGAAGTCATAAACTCAGTTGTTAACATGGCACGGGAAAAAAAATGTAGGATTTTGATTATGGGAGACTTTAATCATAAAGAGATAGATTGGATAAATCTTGACCCACACAGTGGTGAGGACTCATTCGGGGAAAGATTCCTAGATTAGGTACAAGGGAATTTCCTACACCAACATGTAATGGAACCAACAAGGGCCAGGAGTGGGGATGAGCCATCACTACTTGATCTAGTGTTCACAGATAATGTGTTGGATATTGAAAAAATTGAGTATGAACCACCAATTGGAAAGAGTGACCACTGTGTGTTGTTGATGGAGTATATCATTGAAGATATTCTTCCTGAGAGTAGAGGCACTGAGGACATGAGGAGGAACTATCCGAAAGGAGATTACATCAAAATGAATGAGCTTTTTGCAGTTATTGACTGGAGAACCTTATTTTACAACAAATCTGTACAAGAAATGTATGACATCTTTTGTGAGAAATATGGGAAGATAGTAGATTGCTGCATACCTGTCACCAAAGTAGGTGTAATTCATGCCAGAGAAAAATGGTTCGATAATGGGTGTAAAAGAGCTAAGGAGTGGAGAGACAAATGCTGGAAAAGGTATAGGAGGAGAAAAATCATAAATGCCTGGCTGACCAATGAAAGAGCAAGAAATGACTACCTAAGTAAAGGAGAGAGGCAGAGAGAGACTATGAGAGGGACATTACCAGGAAGGCTAAAGAAAATCCCAAGCTTTTCCACAGCTTTATCAGAGGAAAACTGAAGGTAAAAGAACAGGTTTTAAGGCTAAAGAGAGCGGATGGAAGCATCACTGAGACGGATGAAGAGATCTGCAAAGAATTGAACAAGGAGTTTCAGTCAGTATTTACAGTAGAAAATACCCCACCCCCTCAGATTGCAGTGATAGAAGCTCAAGGGCCGGTATTAGAGAACATCAACCTTACAGCCACAGAGGTATGAAAAGCGCTGATGGATTTAGATGTTCATAAAGATACAGGTCCTGATGATATATCCCCTAATGTGCTTAAAAATGCGTAAACACAATATCAGTGGCAATAAGTATCATATTTAAGGAGTCACTGGAGTTGGGGGAGATTCCAAGATGCTGGAAACAAGCAAATGTGATACCTATCTTCAAAAAGGGAAGGAGGGATACGGCTCTGAACTATAGACCAGTTTCCTTGACCAGCATAGTTTGCAAAGTTATGGAGAAACTACTAAGGAAACATATCTCTCTTCACTTGGAATCCTTCAACTTTTTGTCAGTGAGGCAACATGGCTTCAGAGAAGATAGATCAACAGTAACAAACTTATTAGAATTTTATGATGAGGTAAGCCACATCTTACAGGAAAGAGAGGGCTGGGGAGATTGCATATTCCTAGACTTCCAGAAAGCGTTTGACACTGTTCCACATGGGAGACTTATTAGGAAGCTGCAATCCATGGCTAGAATAGGTGGAAATGTTTTGGAATGGATAAAAACTTACTTAGAAGGAAGGGAACAGAGGGTTATAGTAAGACACTCGGTGTCTGAATGGAGAAGAGTTAGTAGTGGAGTTCCACAGGGTTCAGTTTTAGGGCCACTTTTGTTCCTTGTATATGTAAATGACCTACCAGAGTCTGTAAATTCATTCATGAATATGTTTGCAGATCATGCAAAGATTGTGAAGAAAGTAAAAAATGAGAACAATGGTAGAGAACTTCAGGAGGATCTAAATAATCTGCATGAGTGGTCAGAAAAGTGGCTAATGAAATTCAATACTTCAAAATGTAAGGTAATGAGAATGGGTACAAGTGCAAGACGGCCCAAGCTTGACTACTCGGTGGCTGGAGTACAACTTCAAGAGACAGAAAATGAGAGACATCTAGGAGTAAACATACTGGCAGATTTGTCTCCAGAAATACATATAAATGGCGTAGTAAGGGCAGCATATGCATTCTAATGATATGTAAGGGTAGCCTTCAGGCACGTGGACCAGGAAATGTTCAGAAATATTTATGTAACCTATGTGAGGCCAAAACTCGAATATGCAGCCCCCTTTTGGAATCCGCACTTGAAAAAGCACATAGCTAAGATTGAAAAAGTTCAAAGACATGCCACAAAACTGGTGCCAGAAATACGCAATCTCAGTTATGATGAGAGGCTGAGGGAATTAGACTTACCATCACTCGAAGCTAGAAGAGTGAGGGGGGATATGGTGACAGTCTTTAAATTCCTTCATGGTTATGATAGAGTGGATAGGGATCGATATTTTGATATGGCTGGCTCTAGAATTAGAGGTCATAGTTTGAAGCTTGGTAAGAAAACTTCTTTGCAGGATGTAAGGAAATACTTTTTCAGTGTAAGAGTAGTTGATAATTGGAATTGGCTAAGCGAGGAGGTAGTTAATGCTATCTCAATCCATAGTTTTAAGGACAGGTATGATAAGTATCACTAAGTATAAAATGGAACCGATCAGGAGACGGGAAGATTGGAGCTTTGGGGTCTTTCCCGTAAACACAATTAGGTAATCACAATTAGGTAATCACACACAGTAAAAGAGAGTGTGAAGGTGGTGGCACTGGAAAACATACAAACAATTGACTATAAAGGAACATTTATAGAAAAAATGAAAGACATTGTGATGGAAAAGGCAAATCCACTGATTAAACAGGCACTTGATATAGAGAAGACAGTGGTAATCTCAGGCATAAGCTAATCCCGGAGCCATCATAGAAGAGGAGACTTGAAGAAAATGAATCTAGATATTTAGACCTGATAAGAACGCTTGGCATAGTATATGGTCCTGGGGATATTGTAAACATTCAACAACTAGGTACATATTCTAGGGAGGGAAAGCAAAGACCAGCAAAAGTAACCTTTGAGAGAGGGGACATGTAGACAAATATTGATGAGGAAAAAAAGCCTAAAAGGCCTTAAAGAATTCAAAAAAGTGTTCATTAGATGATACAGAATACAGGAAGAGATGGAAAGGATCAAAAACTTGTTGCAAGAGGTTAGAAGGTTAGATGAGGAAAGAAATGAAGAAGAAAAGTAATATTTTTATTTCAGAGTTCTTCCAGACAAAGAGGAGATAAAGAAGATAATGACAGAAGATCAGGGGATGAGGCCTCATTAATATTCTTATTCACAAATGCTGATGAATTAGCTGGTAAGGCAGTTGAATTAAAAGATATGATTCACAACAATAAGGTAGACAAAGTAGCAGTTACAGAGACTAAGTTGAGTGAGAACATAAGCAGTGTCACAGTTTTTCCTTAGGGCTTCAGAATATTAAGGGTTGAAAGATCTGAGAAGATTGGTGGAGGGATAACACTGCTCATAAGTGAAAGGAGTCAAGTTGAAGAAATAAACTTTGGTATAGCAAGTGAGTTCAAGGAATTTCTTGTCGCTCGCATAAATACTGGGCCAGAGAGCATTATAATAACTGTTGTATATAATTCACCAAGGAACCAATATAGGCTAAAAAGTTATGAGGAAAGTCATATAGGTACTATTGAAGTCATAAACTCAGTTGGTAACATTGAACGGGAGAGAAAATGAAGGATATTGATTATGGGAGATTTTAAACATAGATAGATAGCTTGGATAAATCTTGACCCACACAGTGGTGAGGACTCATTCGGGGCAAGATTCCTAGATTGCTTACTAGGGAATTTCCTACACCATTAAGTACTGGAACCAACGAGGGCCAGGGGTGGGAATGAGCCATCGCTCCTTGATCTGGTATTCACAGATGACGTGTTTGATATTGAAAATAATGAGCATGAACCACCAATTGGAAAGAGTGACCCCTGTGTGTAGTTGATGGAGTATATCACTGAAGATGTTCTGCCTGAGAGTAGAGGCACTGAGGACATGAGGAGATACTATCTGAAGGGAGATTACATCAAAATGAATGAGCCTTTTGCAGTTTTTGAGTGGAGGACCTTATTTAACAAATCTGTGCAAGAAATACGACATCTTTTGTGAGAAATATGGGAAGATAGTAGATTGCTGCATACCTGTCACCAAAGTAGGTGTAATTCGTGCCAGATTGATATGGTTCAATAATGAGTGTAAGAGAGCTAAATAGTGGAGAGACAAATGCTGAAAAGAGCATAGGAGGAGAAAAAACATAAATGCCTGGCTGACCAATGAAAGAGCAAGAAATGATTACCTAAGTAAAAGAAGAGAGGCAGAGTGAAACTATGAAAAGAACATCACCAGGAAGGCTAAACAAAATGTCAAGCTTTTCCACAGCTTTACCAGAAGAAACCTAAAGATAAAAGAACAGGGTTTAGAGCTTAAGAGAGCAGATGGAAGCATCACGGAGACGGATGAAGAGATCTGCAAAGAATCGAAAAAGGAATTTCAATCAGTATTCACAGTAGAAAATACCCCACCCCCTCAGATTGCAGAGATAGAAGCTCATGGGCTGTTATTAGAGAACATCATCACTCCAGCCACAGAGGTATGCAAAGCGCTGATGTCCATAAAGCTACAGGTCCTGATGATATATCGTCTTATATATTAAAAAATGTGTAACTTTAATATCAGCGGCACTAAAGTCTCATATTTAAAAAATTGCTGCAGTCAGGGTTTAACTCTAGAAATGCATATAAATGTCATAGTGAGGACAGCAAATGCTTTCTTAGCAAATGTAAGGGTAGCCTTCAGGCACTTGGAGAAGGAAATGTTCAAATATATTTATGATACCTATTTGAGGCCAAAGCTTGAAAATGCAGCCCCCTTTTTACATTCGCACTGGAAAAAGCACGTAGTTAAGCTGGAAGAAGTTCAAAGACATGCCACGAAACTGGTAGCAGTAATACGCAATGTCAGCTATGATGAGAGGCCGAGGGATATAGACTTGCTATCACCTGAAGCTAGAAGATTGAGGGGGATATGTTGACAGTATTTAAATTCTTTCATGGAAATAACAGAGTGGATAGGGATTGATATTTTGATATGGCTGGCACTAGAACTAGAGGTCATAGTTTGAAGCTTTGCAAGAAAACTTCTTTGCAGGATGTAAGGAAGTACTTTTTTTAGTGACAGAGTAGTTGATAATTGGAATTCACTAAGCGAGGAGGTGGTTAATGCTAACTCAATCCATAGCTTTAAGGACAAGTATGATAAGTATCACTAAGTACAAAATACGATCAGGAGACGGGAAATTAAGAGCTTGGCTCTTTCTCATAAGCACAATTAGAAAATTGCGCACTATAGGAGCTAATGGGCCGGTATTAGATAACATCATCCTTTTAGCCACAGAGCCATGCAAAATGCTGATGGAGTTAGATGTCCATAAAGCAACAGGTCCTGATGATTTATCCCCTGATGTACCTAAAAAATGCGCAAATTCAGTATCAGCGGTACTAAGTATCATATTTAAAAAATTGCTGGAGTCAGGGGAGATTCCAAGCAAACGTGATACTTGTCTTCAAAAAGGGGAGAAGGAATATGTCTAAAAACTTTAGACCTGTTTCCTTGACCAGCATAGTTTGCATAGCTATGGAGAAACACTCGCCAAGCGGCCTGATCTCACAGGTACTGTGTGGAGATTTGTAGCTCGTGGATTGGTCGGTGCTTCTTCCCTTCTACCTCCAGACTTTGGAACTCTCTTCTTCCTTCTGTCTTTCCCAATTCTTATGACCTATCATCCTTCAAAAAGCAGATCTATCATCATCTCAGGGCCTATTCCTCATTATCTCTGGGTCCTCTGTACTTGGACTGTTTTTTCTGTGTGTCGTTTTCCTTTCTGTGACATTATCTTAATTCTGCCTTGTCCTTAAGCTTTTTCTTTTCCTTCGTCTTGGTATTTTCTCGTGCTCGGGCCTATATTGATAAGGGCAGTTTTTGCGTGTCTCGGTGACACAGTAATAAAAAAAAAGGACACATATCTCTCGTCACTTTGAATCCTTCAAGTTTTTGTCAGTGAGACAACATGGCTTCAGAAAAGGTAGATCAACAGTAACAAACTTATTAGAATTTTATGATGAGGTAAGCCGAATTTTACAGGGAAGAGAGGGCTGGGCAGATTGCATATTCCTAGACTTCCAGAAAGCATTTAACACTGTCCAGTATATGAGACTTATTAAGAAGTTGCAATCAATTGCAAGAATAGGTAGAAATGTCTTGAAATGGATATAAACATACTTAGAAGGAAGGGAACAGAGGATTAGAGTAAGACACTCAATGTCTTAATGGAGAAGAGTTAGAAGTGGAGTTCTATTGGGATCAGGTTTAGGGCCACTTTTGTTCCCTGTATATGTAAATGGCCTACTAGAGTCTGTAAATTCATTCATGAATATGCTTGCAGACAATACAAAGATTATGAAAAAGTAAAAAACGAGAGAAATGGTAGAGAACTTCAGGAAGATCTAAATAGTCTGCATGATTGGTCCGAAAAGTGGCTAATGAAATTAGATACTTCAGAATGTAAGGTAATGGGAGTGGATACAAGTGCAAGAAGGCCCAAATTTGACTACTCAACGGCAGGAGTAGAACTTCAAGAGACAGAGAATGAAAGAGATCTAGGAGTAAGCATACTGGCCGGTTTGTATCCAGAAATGCATATAAACGGCATAAGAAGGGCAGCAAATGCTTTCTTAGCAAATATAAGGGTAGCCTTTAGGCAAATGGACAAGGAAATGCTCAGAAATATTTATGATACCTATGTGAGGTCAAAGCTTGAGCATGCAGCCCCCTTTCTGAATCCAAGCTTGAAAAACTACGTAGTTAAGCTGGAAAAAGTTCAGACATGCCACGAAACTGGTACCAGATATACGCAAGCTTAATTATGATGAGAGGCTGAGGGAATTAGACTTACCATCACTCGAAGTAGAAGATTGAGGGGGATATGGTGACAATTTTTAAATTCCTTCATGGTTGTGACAGAGTTGATAGGGATTGATATTTTGATATGGCTGGCTCCTGAACTAGAGGTCATAGTTTGAAGCTTCATAAGAAAACTTCATTGCAGGATGTAAGGAAGATCCTTTTTAGTGACAGAGTAGTTGATAATTAGAATTTTCTAACTGAGGAGGTAGTAAATGGTAACTCAATTCATAGCGCTAAGGACAAGTATGATAAGTATCATTAAGTACAAATTTGAACCGATCAAGAGACAGGAAGTTACGAGCTTAGGGCTCTTCGCCGCAAGCATATTTAGGTAATTGCAGTTAGGTAATTACACACGATAGGAGCTCATGGGCTTGTATTAGAGAACATCTTTTCAGCCACAGAGGCATGAAAAGCGCTGATGTAGTTAGATGCCAATAAAGTTATAGGTCATGATAATATAACCCCTTATGTACTTAAGAAATGTGCTAAAGTAATATCAGCGGCAATAAGCATCATATTTTAAAAGTCACTGAAATATGGGGAGATTCCAAGATGCTGGAAGCAAGCAAATATGGTACCTATATTAAAAAAATGGAAGGAGGGACTATAGACCTGTTTCCTTGACCAGCATAGTTTGCAATGTTATGGAGAAACTACTAAGGAAGCATATCTCTCTTCACTTGGAATCCTTTAACTTTTTTTTTCAGTGAGATAGCATAGCTAAGAGAAGATATATCAACAGTAACAAACTTATTAGAATTTTAAGATGAGGTAAGCCAAATCTTACAGGAAAAGAGTGCTGGGCAGATTACATATTCCTAGGCTTTGGGAAAGCATTTGACATAGTTCCACAAGGGAGACTTATAAAAAACTGCAAGCAATGGGGAGAATAGGTGGAAATGTCTTGAAATGGATATAAATTTTCTTAGAAGGATGGGAACAGAAAATTACGGTAAGACACTCAGAGTTTGAGTGGAGAAGAGTTAGTAGTGAAGTTCAACAGGGTTCAGTTTTAGGGCCACTTTTGTTCATTGTATATGTAAATGACCTAGCAGAGTCTGTAAATTCATTCATGAATATGCTTGCAGATGATGAAAAGATTGTGAAGAAAGTAAGAAACGAGAGCAATGGTAGAGAACTTCATTAAACCCTAAATAATCTGCATGAGTGGTCAGCAAAGTAGTTAATAAAATTCAATACTTTAAAATGTAAGGTAATAAAAATGGGTTCAAGTGCAAGAAGGCCTAAGCTTGACTACTCAGTGATAGGAGTAAATCTTCAAAAGACAGAATGAGAGAGATATACGAGTAAAGATACTGGCCGATTTGTATCAAGAAATGCATATATAAGGCATAGTAAGGGCAGCATATGTTTTCTTAGCAAATGTAAGGGTAGCCTTCAGGCACATGGACAAGGAAATGTTCAGAAATATCTATGTAACCTAAGTGAGGCCAAAGCTTGAATATGAAGCCCCATTTTGGAATCCACACTTGAAAAAGCACGTAGTTAAGCTGGAAAAAGTTCAAAGACATGCAACAAAACTGGTACCAGATATACGCAATCTCAGTTATGATGAGAGGCTGAGGGAATTAGACTTACTATCATTTAAAACTACAATTTTGAGGGGTATATGGAGACAGTTTTTAATTCCTTCATGGGTATGACAGAGCTGATAAGGATCGATATTTTGATATGGCTGGCACTAGAACTAGAGGGCATAGGTTGAAGCTTCATAAGAAAGTTTCTTTGCAGGATGGAAGGAAGTACCTTTTTAGTGTAAAAGTAGCTGAAAATTGGAATTCGCCAAGTGAGGAGGTTGTTAATGCTAAGTCAATCCATAGCTTTAAGGACAAGTATGGTAAGTATCACTAAGTGCAAAAAAAAAAAATGGAATTGATTAGGAAACAGGAAGTTACGAGCTTGGGGCTGTTTCCCGTAAACACAATTAGGTTATTACAATTATGTAATTACACACGATAGGAACTCATGGGCCGGTATTAGAGAACATCATCTTTGCAGCTACAAAGATATGCAAAGCGCTTATGAGCTTAGATGTCCATAAAGCTAAAGGTTGTGATAATATAGCCCCTTATGTACTTAAGAAATGTGCTAAATCAATATCAGCAGCACTATCAGATATGAAAAGTTGCTGGAATATGAGGAGACTCTAAGATGCTGGAAATTAATGAACGTGATACCTATCTTCAATGAAAAGGAGGGACTATAGACCTGTTTCCTTAACCAGCATAGACTGCAATGGTATGGAGAAACTACTAAGGAAACATATCTCTCTTCACTTGGAATCCTTCATAATAGGAATACAAATAGCCTCTAACTTGTATTGGATGAATCACATAATTAAAATTTCTAAATCTGCATCCAAAACATGGGGGTTCTTTTCGTTTTCATCATTATTTTTCCTCTTTACAGTTACTTAAAATCTATAGAGGTCTTATCTGTCCCTGCTTAAAATACTGCTCGTAGAGCTGGAGTGCTTCTTCATATACATATCTCCTTGATAGGGTTGAATCTAATGCAGTCAGACTCATTAATGACCCTTCTCTTACATTTAAACTGGATTTTCTTTCTCTTCACCATAAGGTGTCATCCCTCTCTCTTTTCTATCGCTACAACTTTCATCGCTGCTCTGATGAGTTGGCAAGTTGCATCCCTCACCAACTGCTGAGGCTGTGTAACACTCACCAAGCGGCCTCGTCTCACAGGTAAAATGTGAAGATTTGTGGCTCGCGGATTGGCTGATGCAGTGACTGCTTCTTCCCTTCTACCTCCAGACTCTGGAACTCTTCCTCCTTCTGTCTCACCCAATTATTTTAAACTATTTTTCTTCAAAAAGGGGATCTATCATCATCTCAGACCCTAATCCTACCATATCTCTGGGTCCTCAATACTTGGATTATTCTTTCAACCTGTACTTTTCCTATTGTGTATCATTACTTCATCTCTGCCTTGTCGTTAACCTTTACTTCTTCTTCATTTTAATGTTTCTTTCGAGCCGGTGCGCTTATTGAAGAGGATAATATTCTTACCTGTCCTGGTGTCACACTCATAAAAAAAAAATACTACTGTGTTTGGGTCCGACTGACCAGTCAAAAGGGCAGCATTAAATCTATAGGAAAAGGGTAAATAGGAATCATAGCATAGATGTTGTTGTTATTGTTGGTGTTTACTAGTTTTGCCTACAGACCTTTTGGGAAGTGTACGATATGTTGTTGATTCATGTGACTGTAAGCAATGCAGTCTTCCATTATGTGTTTGATTACATGAGATGATGTATTTTGTATTGTTTCATGTTAACAAGTGTTGCACAAGTGAGATGGGTTCAGTTTCTGCATGAGCCGCAATAAACTGAAGCCTTTTGTGTGTCGGCTCAAAGTGACGTGGAGTGTGTTGAACATATGTGTTTATAACTGGCTCCTGGGTTTCTTCCCATCACTTCAGCTAGAAGGAGTATTCAGGGTAATGATCATCAAAGTGTCATTTCTCTGTATAGAAAATTTGTGTTGTTGTTTGTGTGTTGAGCTACAAGATAAAGATATTACTCTGATGACCGAATCTGATCCCAGGTTCTCATGCCTCATGAGGGGTAGGGGTTGGTTGTGGCAGATTGGCCTCTTTTATTGCTCATCTTCCGAGTTACATGAAGTCCTCTTCTGACTTGCAGCTTTGTTGGGTGAGCCTATGCCATAGACATTGCCACTCCAGGTCAGCTGCAGTGTAGTAGACACTGACACTAATAGTGTACTATCTTCAAGTCATATCTTTGGGTCTTTTTTCAAATATTTACAAAACACATTCTTATTGCTATTGCCAATTTATTTTTATGATATATTGTTGTGTCGTCATAAAAAAGTAAAAGAAATTTATAAAACATGTTACAGGTTTCTCTCTCTCTCTCTCTCTCTCTCTCTCTCTCTCTCTCTCTCTCTCTCTCTCTCTCTCTCTCTCTCTCTCTCTCTCTCTCTCTCTCTCTCTCTCTCTCTCTCTCTCTCTTCTTTCACACACACATTGAAGCTTTCTCTATTTCACTGTTTACTTTAATAAGTTATTGTTATGCTTTTGTTTCTATGCATATGATGTAGAATTTGAATAAGAATTAAAAAGAGTAAATCGATTTTTCATAAGTTTCTTTATTGTGAGCGTGACACCGGAACAGCCCAGAAAACTGCCTTCATGAGTTCTGGGCACCAATAAAACACTGAGACGAAGAAAAAAGACAAGGTAAAAATAAGGGAATGATAAATAACAGGGAAAGGACAGATTCAAAGAATAGTAGAAGAAATGATGTCCTATTAATATGACAGAATTAGACCCTGAGATGACAATAGATCAGCTTTTGAAAGAAGATTGGTCATAAGAATTAGGAAAGACAGAAGGAGGAAGAGAGCTTCATAGTCTGGAGGTGGATGGGAAAAAGTAGTATCTGCATCTACCAATCCAAGAGCTACAAATCTCCATACAGTATCTGTGAGACGAGGCCGCTAGGCGAGTGTTAACTGACCTTGGCAGCGGGGTAGGGATGCAAAGAATCAGCTTATTAGAGCAGGGTTGGCAGTAGTAATGATATAAAAGAGAAAAGAATGATACCTTACGGTGAAGAAAGAGAATCTGGACAAAAGTAAGAGAAAGGCCACTGATGAGTCTGACTGCCTTAGAAGAAGCACCCCATATGTGAGAAAGGTATTCTAAGCAGAGACGGATAAGATGTTTATAGATTTTAAGTAACTGAAAAGTGAAATAGTGGCAATAGGTGTTGGTTATTTTATTTCTTTACACCTTTATACCACCTACTCATTTCCCTATTACTTACGAGTATGCAGCAACCAATTTATAATTATATATTGTGAAATTTTGTGATACTTAAAAAGTACGAATTATAAATAAATGTTACATTCTGTGCAAGCACACCCTTGTATTGGCAGGTTTTCATTTCTCGTTTCATTCTCTCTCTCTCTCTCTCTCTCTCTCTCTCTCTCTCTCTCTCTCTCTCTCTCTCTCTCTCTCTCTCTCTCTCTCTCTCTCTGAGATTCTTTACTTCATTGTTTACTTTGGTAGTAATTTGTTGCTGAGGTAAAGTCAGATAGTTATAAGTCGAGGAATGACTATATATTCAGTATTGAACTCTATCAAAACCATTGGGGGTATTTAAAACCTGTTACCATATCGCCTCTCATTTTTTGTGTTAGGTGTTGATTAATTTTACTCCTTCAGCCTTATATTATAACTGGGATTTTGTAGCTCGTAAATCAGCATTGTCGTACATCTTTAGACTTTCTCTTGCTTGTTTATAAGTTTTTCAAGTACAGAATATAGAAAGGTGCAACATATCCAGACTTAAGCCTCTTATAAGTTATCTAAATATATATATATATATATATATATATATATATATATATATATATATATATATATATATATATATATATATATATATATATATATATATATATATATATTTACACATGTCTGAGGATCATCCATTAGCAATCTATTTATTTGCATATTCATCTATAGAAGGGGAGTATACAGCTTAGTGTGTTTGTCAAAAGAGGTCATAAAGCGAAGTAAACTGTATACTATACTGTGGTTTTAAAACTACAGAGGAACACCACAAACAAAGCACACTCAAACAGAATTCAAAGCCACCATATAGTATTGCAACAGTAAATAAAAAATAAATTCACTATTCACCCTGGATGCTATTCCAGAAAAATAAGATATGCAAATCACTGTAGAAAGGAGTCCACTATGAAAGAAAAACCCTATCCTGAGGAACCAAATGACCCAAAACAATCTAAAAAGTAGTGGACAAAAATTCAAAACGACATCCTAATTACTCATCTGTCTCTCCTTTGACCCCTGCCAATGCCTTGATGCACGACACTCTCAGTGCTACTCCCCCATTACCATCATCACGTCACCTCCACACCACTCATGGTTATTACTCTATCTTTAAAACACTGTGACAGATTATTCTACCTGAAACTCGGTGATTCAAAACCAGACAAAAACATTTAAGAAACCAAAAACACAGGAAATCTCTAAGCTAATTTACACCTACACCCCTTGATTTATAGATCAGGCTAATCTTCATCACTGAAATCTCCCACAAAATAATCTTTCATCCACCCTGGCACCCGGCCCTCTCATTGCAATCGTTATAGTGGTACCAAACTGTCTTCTTGTCCTCACTTTTTTCACTGTTGACCACCAGTCGCATATCCAAGATGTGTCAAAACATTCCATTGACAGAAATATTATTCTGGGAATGCATATCCATACCAATCTTTCTTCATCACTGAGATGTGAATTTCCCATCAGGAGGCTTCACCCAAACCTCATCTCCCATTTGCAGAGACACAACCCCTTTCTTCTCTTTCCCAACAACCATTGACACTACTCTCAGTGTCGCCCTTCATATGAGAATACAGCTCTTTGAGACATTGTTTTCTCATCCTGTCCAGACCTGGTGACATTATACCAAAATACTGCTTCTGCAGGTGTTACAAGAGCCCTTTCTGGCATTGCTTTATTGGTTTGATGATGTTTCTTCACAATTTCATTTCCACTCTGTCTATAAGCTGCTTTTGAAAAAGGGAAATTAACTCCATTCATCCAACATGTACTTCACAGCCTGTGATCAAAAAGTAGTGGTGTTATTTGTCAATACCTCATATAGTGGACCTCGTCTCTCGATAAACCTTGTTTAACACTGTCGCAAAATCCTCAGAATTCTCCACCCTAAATACACCACAGATTGCAAATTGACCAGGACCACAAATAACTTCCTTTCTGATAATGAGTCACATAAATTGTCAATCTTTTCCAATCATTCTCCACTCTCCGTCTGATGTGATCTTGGTGCAAAGCCTACTGACTGACACGGGATGTAGCTGGTTACCATTTGCTGAACTTTATCCCTCGTCCCTGTAGGATCTGTTTTTCGAGTAACAAGCAGTGTCCTATCAACTCCCATGTGGTGCATTTGATGCAACTCCCTCAAACTTGGAGATCCCATGCAACATATTTCAGCCTTCATATTCTTCCTTTTCTCAGTTATCCCAAGCCAAGTCTTTTTTTCTCTGGTTAGGACATCTGCCTTGTTCTGTCCTGATGGAGCAAAGACTAAACTCACCTGCAACCCAACCTCATCGATCAATTCCCTCAACATCCAAAGGAGGTGTTTTACAATGATCTCAATAGCTCCATTTGTATGGACTGTATTCTCAGCGGTCAAAATGGAGTTGACTCAGCCCAACACTGTAGGTGAAGCAGTTCTAATATGAACCCCTCGCAAGTCCCACTTTAAAGCTAAATTAACTCCTTTCAACACAGCATTCAGCTCTGACACATTAATGTGATTGTAGTATCTCCCTCCCTCAGCCATCCTCGACTACAAAGCAACCCATTTCTAACATCAAATCCGTCGTTATACTACTTGCATCACACCATGCAACCCCCCCCCCTCTCTGATTTTGGAGCATACCACCTTCCTGTTACCGGATCTTCACTTTTTACTCTTTCCACAACATCTCAAATCATCATCCCTGTTTCCCTTTCGACTTCATCCTTCCATCTAATATCTTCTGCTTATTTTTTTTACGTAACTGAAAGCTACCCAAAGCCATCTCGCAAGAGGATAATAGTCCAATAACTTTGCAAACTCAGAGAAAATCTCTCTCCTACTCAATTTCTAATTCATTTCTGAAATCTCGTAACCTCCTCTGAAAATAAGTTCACCTTTTCCATCTCTCTTCAATTTTAGGACAACAATCTCTCCATCCATTTATTCTGATTGCTTAGTAATAATCCCAAACCTGGTCAAATTCTAGACTACTTCAGATGATGTTACCTCAGTTTAGTCCACCAATATGTCATCAATATATGAATTTATAGCTCCCTTTATCACTTCCTCTTTCCTCAAGATTGTTTTGAGGATCATTGTAATAAGTCGGTTGCAGAACATGAAACAAAATCCAGCCTTGTTAAGCAGTAGGTTTTCTTTCCATATTTCACTAGCTGGTACTTCCAATAACTTCTCTGCTACATGGACTTGAATATTGGCTGACTTTAAATCTACAAGAGGTGAGGCCCTAATCATATGCCGTCATACCCTAATTGTTTCACCATATACATCAGTAAATCATCACCAGTATGGCACCTCGCATATATATTAAGCTCACGGAAATCCAACGAAGGTCAAAACTTATCTTTTGTTGGCTGAACTACTGCCAATACAGCAACACTTCGCTCTCCACCTCCTCCCCCAAGGCATTAAGATACCCTCATCAATCTACTACTTTACCTCATTGTTGGAGTCTTCTTTCACTTCCATTCAAAAATCACTCTATCACCCAGTTTTAACATTAAATGCTACAACAAAATTCTTGTCCTCAAGTGAACAGGGATCCTTCATGCGTAGTCCTGCTTGCCGAGGCTATCCTCTTCCACCCAAGCCAACTTTTTTTCAACAGCCCCAATTGCCTTGCCATTTCCCTTATCTTTTCCCACTGCCATTGTGAATTGAGCCTCCTCCCTCTCAATGCTTGAGCATCCTTCACTCTACCCAGCCGTCACTTTTCCATTAATAAATGTCACTTCACCAAACAGACTGATCAATCCAGCTCCAGTACTACCTCAATGCCATCAATAATTGTATTAAAAACAATAGCCCTAACTCATAATCGTATGCCCTGCACTATTAACTCCACTTTTCGGGTATCTTCAAACCTAATTTCTCTTCCATCAATGGTCACAAAACTCCTTTTTTCTCTCTCATAGCATTTTCCATCCACTTGATTGGTCATAACAGCGGTTGAACAGTTGGAATCCACTAAGACCCTTGCCTTTCTTCCACCTACCAAAACCTAAACCACTGCCAAAATATTTGGATGTGTCTTTACTGAACCGAGGGGTAGCCTCTGGAGTAATAGCCTCTTTGGTCATTTCCCTGATTACAGCGGTTAGATATATGCTCTGGTTTTCCACATTGGTAGCAGATGATGTCTGGCTTTGGCTCCTTACATTTCCTTGCCATGTGTGGGCCTCCTCACATGAAACGTTGGCCCCTGAACCCACGTGTCTCTTCCTTTCTGACACTCAGCATATGATGCTGGTGTCGTGGGTCTGCCGATTTTCCACTGCAGTCAATCCTTTACTAGCTACCACTGCCACCTATTTTCTTCCTACTTTTGTCAAGACTCTAGGTCTTGTTAATAAATCGTCCATACCCACTGATTAAATATCCTTTATCTTTTGTAATTCCTTTGATATTTGGTCCGGGAATCCAGTCACAAGCCCTAACTTTACAGCTCCCTCCAAACTTTCTTCAGTCACCCAGCTAACCTTTTTTCACTAGCAAATACGTCTTCTTTTTCCCCTAATCATTGCACACTTTTAAACAAAAATGTTAAAGGCATCTTTCAGTCTACTTTTGATCTTATTAACATCTGATTGATACCTTTCCCTCCAGAAACTGTGCTAATGGATCTCCTTCCAGAAACAAGGGTATAGAGCTAGCCAAAGCTTTAAAACAAATTTGACACTAATTTCGCCTTCTATAACCATGCAACAAGTATCTCGACATGAAATTTATCCTTTGCCGCCATGACATTCAATTGCCTAGATAGCGTGTGAGTTGAAAAAATAAACAACAGACAGTAAATTTACTATTCACCCTGAAAACTAGTCCAGAAAGATAAAATATACAAATCACTGTGCAAAGAAGTCCACGCTGAACAAAAAAAAAAAAAAAAAAATCTCAGTAACCATATGAGCCAACACAAACCAAGAAAGTAGTGAACAAAAATTCAACATGACTTCCATATCTCCCCTGTTTCTCTTCTAGCTCCCGTCAACATCTTGATGCATGACCCTCTAAGCACTACCCCCCCATTCCATCACCACACTACCCCCACACCACTCATGGTTACAACTCTAGCTTATAAACATAGCGTCAGATTATACTGCCCAAACTCGGTGAAACAAAAACAAAGGCATTAAAGAAACCAAAATCACAGTAAATATCTAATATCTAACTATAATTACGCTAATTTTCACCACCACAAAAAGATTTTTGTGGATGTAATTAGGAAATAGAATTCCTGATAAACCTTTAGAAGTCAAGTCATCTGCCAATGACTTTGAATGGCTGGGTGTTAGTTGGAGTCTTTTCAATACTGAAATGCAGTTAGTTTTCCTGGCTTGAAGCAGCATTAAATTTTTTTCACATGGAAGCAAGAAACACACAAGTAAAAGGAAACTCCAATTGGCATCTATAATTGACCTCATCCTGAAAACATCTCTAACATATATGAACAGGTTCCTTGTGCAGTTGGCAAAGAAAGGACTTTGAGACAAGCAGGTGGGTAAATCAGGAAGCTAAAGCACTCCCTGGTGAAATGGGAGGCTTCAGAAACTTTTCACAGGCAAGTTCCCATTTGTCCTTCCCCACTTTTTGAACATCATAGAAATTAAAAAAAAAAAGTGCAGGATTCGACAAATCCAATGGTAAGGAGGGAATGACATATCCAACGGTAAGGAGGGAGCCTGAGCTTTGTTGGCATATCTAAATCACTGTTATATACATGTAGAGGAATTGACAGCAAACTAAATAGCTTTGAAATACATTAAAGCAGAGATGAACTTCCATGTATGTTTCCACACTGACAACATGACTGACATCCAATGCATAAAATGTGGATGTTCAACAATATCATGTGCCCACATCCAATAGGTACTAATATCAGGCATACAGTTGAGGAAGAATCACGGTTTAAGTATGTCATGTTGAAGGCGCTGAAATCATCATTGCAGATGGTACGTTTTGCCAAAGCTGCATTTGTCAGAGTGGTCACTGTACCATATATTCCTACAGTCAGGGAATTGATTCAATACCTCCAGGTGGATGTAACAGCCACAGCAGTATATTATAAATTGTGCCAGTATGTCTCACTGATCAGAGACCAGAATGCAGTACCTGTAAGTGAATTCTGGATAGATTGGAATCACTGGAAACTGATATACATTTTTATCAATGAGCCAGCTTTCAAAGGGTTTTGGAGACTTCAGTAAACAATAGCTTGAGCAGCGCGGAATATATCTTGTTGGCACAACCAAACGTGGTTTATGGAATTCTGGAGGAGAGCAACCTGTGACATAGAGTTGGAATATCCCAACATAAAGCATAAGGCAAAGCAAATAACATCAGCTTGCTCCTTAGCAATATTCCTTGTCATCAATTTTTTAGGATTGTAGTGTCATTTCTCTTGAATGCCACAAAGAAATCTACAACAAGACAGTATGAGACTGCTTGATCAGGCTTTACTGCCTTCATTCAAGAGAAGAATCTAATTAGGGTCACCAGCAGAGGTTATAATTTTGAAATTTCTATTCTTAGCAAATAGTTTCCACTGCAATGATTTTTACTTGTAATGCAGTCTGTTAAACCTAAGCAGTGGCTGCAACATATATATGTCAGGTCCAGGGTTAGTAGAAGGGCCTTTCTCAGGTAAAGTTCTTCTTCTCTAAGGCATTGCACATCAAGTTTCGAAGCAAAGCAATGTTCCTCACCTCCCTTGCCTCAGCATTTAGAATCGGTGAATTTACCGACTTCAGAAGGATTGAGTCCCTCAAGCAGTCTATGAATTGACCCCTGTAAATTCAGTTAAATCTAATTATTTTGGAGAATGAATCTCCCATGTACTGTAAGAAGCCCGTCATCATTTTACTTAATTTTCTCAAACTCACTTGTTGCTTGACTATACAAATAGTTCAAATCCATGTTATATTCATTTACAATAATCCAATAGGCACATTATCATATACGAAAACATGAAACCTTTTGCCCCTAGCCAGGATTTATACTTGCAACACACTTGACAACCCATCACTGTGCATAAGATACTACCAACTATACCATGACTTTGACATAAGTGCAAAAATATGCCTCTAATAAGGCAGGGAAAGGAGAGTAAATTGAACAAAGACATTCTGTAGATTTTATTCATCTTATCACTAGCACTTACCTATAGGTCTCCTTTTGCTTAATGCTTTTTGTAATGCATTTTGTAACACCTTATGCACACCGATGGATTTTCAAGTATGTTGTAGCTTCGAATCTTGACCAAAGGCAATAATATATTTGATGTTTCCTTTTATATATTTATATATATATATATATATATATATATATATATATATATATATATATATATATATATATATATATATATATATATATATAATATATATATATATATATATATATATATATATATATATATATATATATATATATATATATATTATATATATATATATATATATATATATATATATATATATATATATATATATATATATATATATATATATATATATATATATATATATATATATATATATATATATATATATATATATATATATATAGAGGGGGAGTAGAGGGGAGAATAACTTCTCCCCAAACTGTTTTCCTTTTTTGATGTCGGCTACCCCCCAATTAAAGGGGGAAACAGCCAAGGTATATATATATATATATATATATATATATATATATATATATATATATATATATATATATATATATATATATATATATATATATATATATATATATATATATATATATATATATATATATATATATATATATATATATATATATATATATATATATATATATATATACATATATCTATATATATATATATATATATATATATATATATATATATATATATATATATATATATATATATTATATATACACACATGAATAATTTTTTACCCCAACCGGGACTCGAACCTAGGACTTATAATTACTAAGTCAAGGCACTACCAGCTACACACCACAGAAGGTTAAAAGGAATCCAACATTATAGCTTATATCTGCTATACTTAGGAATGATCACATTCTATCTGAATGCCACTATGTTCATATTACAGATTCCCCAACCTCACTCGTGGCTTCATTTTCGCATTTAATTCAATTTCCAATCACAGTCGGGTCAGACAATAACCAAATATGCACATTACACTTGTGAAAACATGAATCATTTTTTACCCAGACCGGGGCTCGAACCTAGGACTTATAATTACTAAGTCAAGGTGCTACCAGCTACACACCACAGAAGGTAAAAAGGAATCCAAAATTATAGCTTATATCTGCTATATTTAGGAATGAATGTATTCTATCTGAATGCCACTATGTTCATATTATAGATTCCCCAACCTCACTAGTGGCTTCATTTTCGCATTTAATTCAATTCCCAATCTCATTCGGGTTGTACAATAACCAAATAAGCACATTATATATGTGAAAACATGAATCATTTTTTACCCCGACCAGGACTCGAACCTAGGACTTATAATTACTAAGTCAAGGTGCTACCAACTACACACCACAGAAGGTTAAAAGGAATCCAACCTTATAGCTTATATTTGCTATACTTAGGAATGAAAGCATTCTATCTGAAAGCCACTATGTTCATATTACAGATTCCCCAACGTCACTGTAATATAAACATAGTGCCATTTAGATAGAATGCATTCATTCCTAAGTCTAGCAGATATAAGCTATAAGGTTGGATTCCTTTTAACCTCCTGTGGTGCGTAGTTGGTAGCTCCTTGACTTAGTAGTTATTAGCCCTAGGTTCGAGTCCCGGTCGGGGTAAAATATGATTCATGTTTTCACATATGTAATGCGCTTATTTGGTTATTGTATGACCTGAATAATTGGGAATTGAATTAAATGCAAAAATAAAGCCACGAGTAAGGTTGAGGAATCTGTAATATGAACATAGTGGCATTCAGATAGAATGCGTTCATTCCTAAGTATAGCTGATATAAGTTATAAAGTTGGATTCCTTTTAACCTTTTGTGGTGTCTAGTTGTTAGCGCCTTGACTTAGTAATTATAAGTCCTAGGTTCGAGTACATGTCGGGGTTGAGGAATCTGTAATATGAACATAGTGGCATTCACATAGAATGCGTTCATTCCTAAGTATAGCAGATATAAGCTATAAGGTTGGACGCCTTTTAACCTTCTGTGGTGTGTAGTTGGTAGCGCCTTGACTTAGTAATTATAAGTCGTAGGTTCAAGTCTCAGTCGGGGTAAAAAATCATTCATGTTTTCACATATGTAATGTGCTTATTTGGTTATTGTAAGACCCGAATGAGATTGGGAATTGAATTAAATGCGAAAATGAAGCCACGAGTGAGGTTGGGGAATCTGTAATATGAACATAGTGGCATTCAGATAGAATGCGTTCATTTCTAAGTATAGCAGATATAAGCTATAAGGTTGGATTCCTTTTAACCCTCTGTGGTGTGTAGTTGGTAGCGCCTTGACTTAGTAATTAAAAGTCCTAGGTTCAAATCCTAGTCGGGGTAAAAAATTATTCATGTTTACACATATGTAATGTGCTTGTTTGGTTATTGTATGACCCAAATGAGATTGAGAATTGAATTAAATGCGAAAATGAAGCCACGAGTAAGGTTGAGGTATCTGTAATATGAACATAGTGGCATTCAGATGGAATGCGTTCATTCCTAAGCATAGCAGATATAAGCTATAAGGTTGGATTCCTTTTAACCTTCTGTGGTGTGTAGTTGGTAGAGCCTTGACTTAGTAATTATAAGTCCTAGGTTCGAGTCCCGGTCAGGGTAAAAAATGATTCATGTGTTCAAGTATGTAATGTGCTTATTTGATTATTGTATGAGCCGAATGAGATTGGAAATTGAATTAAATGCAAAAAAGAAGCCAGTAGTGAGGTTGGGAAATCTGTAATATGAACATAGTGGCATTCAGATAGAATGTGTTCATTCCTAAATATAGCAGATATAAGCTATAAGGTTGGATTCCTTTTAACCTTCTGCGGTGTGTAGTTGGTAGTGCCATGACTTAGTAATTATAAGTCCTAGGTTCGAGTCCCGGTCAGGGTAAAAAATGATTCATGTGTTCAAGTATGTAATGTGCTTATTTGATTATTGTATGAGCCGAATGAGATTGGAAATTGAATTAAATGCAAAAAAGAAGCCAGGAGTGAGGTTGGGAAATCTGTAATATGAACATAGTGGCATTCAGATAGAATGTGTTCATTCCTAAATATAGCAGATATAAGCTATAAGGTTGGATTCCTTTTAACCTTCTGTGGTGTGTAGTTGGTAGTGCCCTGACTTAGTAATTGTAAATCCTAGGTTCGAGTCCCGGTCGGGGCAAAAAATAATTCATGTTTTCAAATATGTAATGTGCTTAGTTGGTTATTGTATGACCCGAGTGAGATTGGGAATTGAATTAAATGTGAAAATGAAGCCACGAGTGAGGTTGGGGAATCTTTAATATGAACATAGTGGCATTCAGATAGAATGCGTTCATTCCTAAGTATAGCAAATATAAGCCATAAGGTTGGATTCATTTTAACCCTCTGTGATGTGTAGGTGGTAGCTCCTAGACTTAGTAATTATAAGTCCTAGGTTCGAGTCCCGGTCGGGGTAAAAAATGATTCATGTTTTCACATATGAAATGTGCTTATTTGCTTATTGTATGACCGAATGAGATTGGGAATTTAATTAAATGCGAAAATGAAGCCATGAGTGAGGTTAGGGAATCTGTAATATGAACATAGTGGCATTCAGATAGAAAGCGTTCATTCCTAAGTATAGCAGATATAAGCTATAAGGTTGGATTCCTTTTAACCTTCTGTGGTGTGTAGCTGGTAGCGCCTTGACTTAGTAATTATAAGTCCTAGGTTCGAGTCCCAGTCAGGGTAAAATATGATTCATGTTTTCACATATGTAATATGCTTATGTGGTTATTGTATGACCCGAATGTGATTGGGAATTCAATTAAATGCGAAAATGAAGCCACGAGTGAGGTTGGGGAATCTTTAATATGAACATAGTGGCATTCAGACAGAATGCGTTCATTCCTAAGTATAGCAGATATAAGCAATAAGGTTGGAGGTGTGTAATTGGTAGCGCCTTGACTTGGTAATTATAAGTCCTAGGTTCGAGGCCTGGTCGGGGTAAAAAATTATTCATGTTTTCACATATGTATTTTGCTTATTTGGTTATTGTATGACCCGAATGAGATTGGGAATTGAATTAAATGCTAAAATGAAGCCACGAGTGAGGTTGGGGAATCTGTAATATGAACATAGTGGCATTCAGACAGAATGCATTCATTCCTAAGTATAGCAGATATAAGCTATAAGGTTGGATTCCTTTTAACATTCTGTGGTGTGTAGTTGGTAATGCCTTGACTTAGTAATTTCAAATCCTAGGTTCGAGTCCCGGTCGGGGTAAAAGGTGATTCATGTTTTCACATATGTAATGTGCTTATTTGGTTTTATATATATATATATATATATATATATATATATATATATATATATATATATATATATATATATATATATATATATATATATATATATATATATATATATATATATATATATATATATATATATATATATATATATATATATATATATATATATATATATATATATATATATATATATATATATATATATATATATATATATATATATATATATATATATATATATATATATATATATATATATATATATATATATATATATATATATAGTGTGTGTGTGTGTGTGTGATATATATATATATATATATATATATATATATATATATATATATATATATATATATATATATATATATATATATATATATATATATATATATATATATATATATATATATATATATATATATAGTACATGTATATGTATATGTATATATGTATGTATGCATGCATGTATGTGTGTGTGTATAAATCATGTTTTACCCCTGACCGGGGCTTGAACCTCAGACACATAATTATTTGTGCCAAGGCACTATCAGCTACACCACTGAAGGCCTAAAAGAGAAACAAATCTTATGACTTAACTGCTACACTAGGAATGTATGCATTCTATCTGAATGTCTTTTTGTTCATATTACAGTTTCTCCTTACCTAACTTGTGGCTTCGTTATTCACATTTAATTCGAATATCAGCTATATAGGTACTAATAATAATTAAATAAACACATTACCATATGCGAACACATGAATCATATTTTACCCTGGAAAGGGACTCAAGCCTAAGATACATAATTATTGTGCCAAGGCACTATAAACTACACCACTGAAGGTCTAAAGAAAAAGCAAACCTTACAGATTAACTGCTATACTAAGAATGAATGCATTCTATCTGAATGCCTTTTTGTTCATATTACAGCTTGATTTTTTTGCATTTAATTCGAATCTCAGCTATATAGGTATTAATGATAATAATCAAATAAACACATTGCGATATGTGAAAACATTCAGATGGAATGCGTTCCTTCCTACTATATCAGTTAAGCTGTAAGGTTTGTTTCTCATTTTGACCTTCATTGGTGTAGTTGACAGTGCCTTGGCAAAGTAATTGTGTCTTAGGTTCTAGTCCCGGACAGGGGTAAAATATGAGTCATGTTTTCACATATGGTAATGTGTTCATTATTATTATTATTATTATTATTATTATTATTATTATTATATATATATATATATATATATATATATATATATATATATATAT
>JAXCGZ010000114.1:0-65000 GCA_037179515.1 Halocaridina rubra | reverse complement strand
TGGCGACGAGGTACAAAGGACCAATGCAGTAGCAAAAGGAACTTCTGGTTTGCAGTATTTAAGTGAATTTTTGCAGTTTTGAGGTAGCCGGTAAATTGGGTAAGCTTCTGACTTCCGAGATTTTCGTTCCCGTGGCCGCCCTCCATAGGCTGTTTGATCAAGTTTTGCAGTTAGCATTGGAGCCTTCATAGATGCCGTATTATAACTGTGTTTAAGCCTAATGCTGACGATTTTTCAAGATTGGAAAGCTATAGTGATTATTTTCCAAGGTGTACTCTAGATTGATGATAGCCTATGGTAGGCCAATTGTGTTTTCCGGCAACCTTGTTTCCAGTGTTTTGTGTACGGTAGCCTTGATTGATCATAGCCTACCGTAGGCCTATGGTGCTTAACCCCAGTGCTTTGAGGAGTGGAGGAAAACAAATTGCATATAGGCCTAGCCTAGTACTATGATGTTTAGCTTATGTTGTCAGTGCTATAATATTTAGCCTATTCTGTCTGTGCCATGATTGCATGTTGTGTATTTTGAGATTATTACCAGTTCACCCAGTGACTTAGCCTATAATGATGCCTCAAGAAAATGAAAATAGGGCTAACAGCAGAGTGAACATTAATCATTTTAATCCTTCAAAGATTTCTTTTGAATTGTGGTTAAGTTTGTCAGAAGCAAATTTTTTAAATTTGGAAATAACTGAGACAAATAGTAAAAATATTTACTTCTGGTTTCTATTGGTACTGAAGTTTACGCTCTTTTAGGAAACATTTGTGCCCCAGATTTACCACATACTAAGTTGTTTGAGGATTTATGCAAATTACTTAAGGCACATTATGATGTAAAGCCTATGTGGTGATCTGTCTATCACACAGTTTCATTAGTTATGCCTTGTGTGTGTTTTATTGTAATACCATAATTAGTATTGCATCAGCCTACATGTATATATTCGTTTCAAAGACTATATTAAACCAATCATTTATTTTGTCATTAATTCATCATTTTCTCATGAATAATTGGAATTTGTTTGTAAAGCTAATCTAAATCTTAGGAAATCCTTAATTATGTATAATATGATAAAATTATATACTTTTTTTTTAGAATGTGATGCTCGTCTGATTTGTTTACAGAACGGACGAGGACACTTTCTCTGAGGACAGCACCAGGTTAGGACCTATTGTTAGAGACTCGTAAAATTCGTGTAAATTTACGAGCCTCCCATTTCGCCCCTTGGACTAGTGCTGTCGAATTTGTCAAGCAGTGACTCTGTTTCAATATTGCATAAAGTTTTTGGATTTTGAACAATTACTATTTTGATATTAAGTGTAGTTTATTTTGATGTGTCCAGCAGTCGTGCCTGGAGCTATAACTCTTTGTTATTAAAGTAAAATTTATCCTTTTCTTTTAAGCTGAAATATTGCTCTCCATTATAATATTAACTTTTTTTGAATATATTTTTATATTTTATCGATGAGTCTTTCATTTAAGCCTGGATTTATGCAGTGTTCAGTTAATATTATTTAGTGTATTTGTGTTATTAACCAGTGGGAGTTCTCCACTAACTATTAAGCAAACGTAACTCATGCCCTTCCCCTTTAGTACAGTACAGTTTGTCTTATATTTAATTATAAGCCAGTAAGTTTTAGCCCAACTTTATTTGAAGTTGGTGGAGTAAATATTTTTGTGTACAGTAGCCTGCAAAAAACTGAGAGTAGACTATTCATTGACCAGGTGAAAGCAGGCATTCTGGGAATAGTCACCACATATTCTAGTTTTTTCTGGTCCTTCGAACCGGATGGTGCCTAGCCTAACTAGCATACTTTACTACATTTACTGAATGAAATTTGGAATAGGCTACCCTTGGTATTGTTTTTGAACTTTGATATTAAAACACTGCGCATATATCCATGGCATATTTTTTGTGATATCACTGCTGATGTCGAATTCTTTAGTCCAAGGGAAGGTTTAGATTAGCTATTTGAATACATGCGTGTGTAATCAAGTGTACCTAGGATATAAATATTATAATCCTAGTGAATATTGATATTAGTTTAGTTTGGCCACCTAGCCAAAATTATTGTGATTTGTATAAGGTAAAGATTAATCCAGCAAGATGTCTTTACCATCAATTGATGAAAGTAAAGTGTTTGAACTTTACAAGGTTGTAACCGACGATCTGACAGATATGCTCAGTTCTATAGAACATGACCTTAAAGCGTCTCCTCCACCATCCTTATGGTCGTTACAGTTTTCAGAAGCAGGTATTCTGGGAATAGTCACCACAGCCTAGTTATTATAGAAGTTTATTGGCTTTTCAACAAAGGAGGAAAAAAGGAGGTGAGACATTAAAAGATTTGTATGCAGACCTGAAGTGTCTATCCAAAGACTGTGATTTTGGTAGCAACTTTGATTCTCGTGTGCGGGATCAGTTGTTTATGGCTCTTGAAAATGAGGTTTATTTTTCAAATCTGGTTGCTGAAAATTTAAATTTGAAGGTTATGTCTTCTATTCAAATAGTTGAGAGAGTTTTGAATTTTGAACAAGCTTATGTTTCTGAAAAGTCTGGTGTTGTTCAAAAGGTTAAAACCCCAAACAATGGTTCCATGAGTAAGTCAGTTTCTTGTAAACACTGTGGTTACGCTCATGATAGTGCAAAATGTCGCTTTAAGAATCTAACATGAAATTTATGTGGTAAGAAAGGACATTTAAAACAAGTTTGTTGGAAGGCTTCAAAAGATGTCAAAGGTAATGTGAAGCCAAAGCCAGTAAAAGAAAGTTTTAATAAGGCTTCTGAGAAAAAAGATAAGGTTAAGGTTTCTTGTTTAGAATATCTTGGATTTTGTATCTCAGGTGAAGGAATCAAACCTTCCCCTAAGAAGGTCAAAGCTATTCTAGATTCTCCACCTCTTACTTCTGTTGCAGAGTTGCAATCTTTTATTGGAATGTTGACATATTATTGTAAATTCATTAAGAATTTTTCTTCCAAGCTGGTCCCCTTGTATGAATTGCTAAAAAAAGAATAAAGTTTTTAAATGGTCTGAACTTGAAAACAAAGCTTTTGAAATTGTAAAATCTGATTTATCAAAAGGTCCCCTTTTGGCTAATTATGATGGTAATAGTCCACTAGTTGTTGAAGTGGATGCGTCTCCTATTGGTGTAGGATGTGTATTGTTGCAAAAAATTGATGGAAGAGAATTACCAGTTTATTTTGCTAGTAAAAAACTGGCATCAGCTGAACAGAACTATGCTCAAATTGATCGAGAGGGGCTTGCCTTAGTTTTTGGGTTGAATCGCTTTAGATATTTTTTACTTGGAAGACAATTTGAAGCAAGGACTGACCATAAACCACTCTTAGGTTTATTTGGCAAAGGGCGTCATATTCCTACTAATGCCAATGCTCGTATTCAGCCCCTGTGGGGCGGGCACAATATCAAAGAATAGCCTCACCGTATTCCCTGCGTGTCGTAAAAGGCGACTAAAAGTGGACGGGGCGGGGGGACTAGGAATCCCCCCCTTGTATTAACCTCCTGCGATACGTCAAAGAAGAAGGGGAGTAGAGGGGAGAATAACTTCTCCCCAAACTCTAGTTTTGGGGTGTCTAAATGTGCGTGGTTGTAGTACGATAGAGAGCAAAAGATGTGAGATTGGATATATGTTTGGTAAGAGGAGGATGGATGTATTGGCATTGTGTGAGACGAGGATGGAAGGAAAAGGAGAAGTGGCATTTGGTGATGTGACGGGTAGGGTGTTTGGGGTTGAAAGGGGGAGAGCGAGAGAAGGTGTGGCATTATTGCTGAGTGAATGAATGGTAAATCAGGTAGTGGAATGGAAAGAAGTGTCATCTAGGCTAATGTGGGTGAGGGCTAGGATAGGAAGGGAATGTTGGGCTTTTGTTAGTGCGTATGGGCCAGGATGTGAGAGAAGTGAGGAAGAGCGGGATGAATTCTGGAATGAGTTAACTAGATGTGTGGATGGTCTGAGTAGAAGGAATTATGTAGTTGTGTTGGGTGACTTGAATGCCAGAGTGGGTGATGGAGAGATAGAAGGTGTTGTAGGAAAGTATGGGGTACCAGGTGGGAATGAGAGTGGCGAGAGACTGTTAGATATGTGTGTGGAGCAAGAGTTGGTGATAGGTAATAGTTTATTTAAGAAGAAGTTAATAAATAAGTATACATGGATGAGAGTGGCAAATGGAAGAGTGAAAGAAAGAGCAATGATGGATTAAGTGTTGGTAGCAAAGAGCATGATTGGTAGAGTGAAAGATGTACATGCATTCAGGGGTGTGGCTGCTGGGATGTCTGATCATTTTTAGGTTGAAGCAAAAGTGGTAGTAGCAAAAGAGTGGGGAACTAGTGTGGGGGGATGTAGAAGGGAAATAGTGAAGGTGGAAGAGTTGAAAAAGCCAAAGAAGAGACAGGAATATCAGGACAGGTTGAGAGTGGCATATGGCAGGGTGAAAGAAAGAGAAGTTGGGGAGTTAGGGGAGGAATGGGGGTTGATGAAAGAATGTTTTGTGGGACATGCAAGTGATGTGTGTGGAAAGAGGTTTGTTGGAGGTGGCATGAGGAGGGGCAGCGAGTGGTGGAATGAAGGGGTGAAAATGAAGGTGGAAGAGAAAAAGAGGGCTTTTGAGGAATGGCTGCAGTGTAAAAGTAGGGAGAAGTATGAAAGATATAGGGAGAAAAATGTGGAAACCAAGCGGAAGGTAGAGGAAGAGAAGAGGTTGGCAAATGTTAGGTGGGGACAGGATTTTAGTAGGTCATATGAGGAGAATAAAAAGAAGTTTTGGAAAGAAGTGAAGAGAGCAAGGAAGGGTGGATCGAGGATGGAAGAGACAGTGAAAGATGTGAATGGACAGATGTTAAGAGGGAATGATGCAAGGAAAAGATGGGCAGAATATTTTGAGTGCTTGCTGAATGTTGAGGAAGATAGAGAGGCAGCTATAGTGGCAGTGGGAGGGGTTCAAGGGCCAGTAATGGGAGATGAAAATGAGAGAGAGATTACAAGAGAGGAGGTGAAAAGGGCATCGTATGAAGCGAAAGCAGGTAAAGCACCTGGAATGGATGGTGTGAGAGCGGAGATGTTGAAAGAAGGGGGTGTGACTGCATTGGAATGGTTAGTGAGAGTGTTTAATATATGCTTTATGTTGTCATTGGTGCCAGTGGATTGGGTGATTGCCTGTATAGTGCCCCTATACAAAGGTAAGGGAGATATGTATGAATGCAGTAATTTTAGGGGTATAAGTTTGTTAAGTGTGGTAGGAAAAGTGTATGGTAGGATACTGGTTAATAGGATTAGGGATAAGACAGAATATGTGATCGCGGAAGTGTAGAGTGGTTTTAGGAGAAGTAGAGGTTGTATAGATCAGATTTTTATAGTTAGGCAGTTATGTGAGAAATATTTAGCAAAGGGTAAGGATGTGTATTTTGCATTTTTGGATCTGGAGAAAGCATATGATAGAGTTGATAGAGAGGCTATGTGGAATGTTTTGAGATTATATGGAATCAATGGTAAATTGTTGCATGCAGTGAAGAGTTTGTATGAGGGTAGTAGAGCTTGTGTTAGGGTAGGGAATGAAGTGAGTGAGTGGTTTCCAGTGAGTGTGGGACTGAGACAGGGATGTGTGATGTCACCATGGCTGTTCAATTTGTATATTGATGGAGTTGTAAGAGAGGTGAATGAGCGAGTGCGTGGTCGAGGTTTGAGAATGGTAGATGGGGATGATAACGAGTGTGAGCTGAATCAGTTGCTGTTTGCAGATGATACTGTGGTGGTGGCAGATTCAGAGGAAAAGCTGTGTCAGTTAGTGTCAGAAATTGGAATGGTGTGTGAGAGAAGGAAGCTGCGAGTGAATGTGGGAAAGAGTAAGGTTATGAGGTGTACAAGAAATGAGGATGGCGCTGGATTGAATGTTATGTTGAATGGAGAGACACTTGAGGAGGTTAATCAGTTTAAGTATTTAGGCTCGGTTATAGCTGCAAATGGTGGAGTGGAAGGAGATGTATGTCACAGAGTGAATGAAGGATTAAAGTTTGGGTGCATTGAAAGGAGTGATGAAAAATAGAGGGTTGGAAATGAATGTTAAGAAAGTTTTGTATGAGAAAGTGGTTGTGCCAACTGTGATGTATGGATCAGAGTTATGTGGTATGAAAGTAAGTGAGAGACGGAAACTAAATGTGTTTGAGATGAAATGCCTGAGGAGTATGATTGGTGTATCTCGATTGGATAGGGTTAGGAATGAAGTGGTGAGAGCAAGAACGGGTGTGAGGAGAGAAATTGCAGCCAGAGTAGATATGAATGTTCTGAGATGGTTTGGCCATGTGGAAAGGATGGATGATGAAAGGCTGCTGAAAAAGGTGATGAATGCGAGAGTTGATGGGAGAAATGCTAGAGGGAGGCCTAGGTTTGGATGGATGGATGGAGTAAGGAGAGCCCTGAATGATAGGAGGATGGATGTGAGGGAAGCAAGAAGAAGAAGAAGGAACTTTATTTCCATTTCAATACAATGGGTATTCGTCAGCCAGGGCAAGCCCCAACCCCCCACTGTGGTGTCCAACCACAGCAGTTCCTGCCAGTAAACAGCTTAAACTCTCGGTCTTGGATGGGAACCGATCTTTCGACCTCGTGAATGCGAAGCCAGCGCGTTACCACTGTACTAGCCAGCGAGCATGCTAGGAATAGGAATGAGTGGTGAGCGATTGTGACGAGGCTCTAATGGGCATCTGCTGTTACCACGGGGCTGCATCTTACAAGAGATAGCCCTGTGGTAGGGGCAGTAGGAGGAGCTGGCAGTTGTGAAGCGACACAGGTTGTGGAAGAGCCGGGAGGATGGGCTGTGGCACTCCAGCAGTGCCATCTGAACGGTCGCTAGCTCCCTCGTCATTGCCCATAGAGCAAAGTAATCCCCCTATTTGTTTTCCTTTCTTGATGTCGGCTACCCCCCAATTAAAGGGGGAAACAGCCAAGGTATATGTATGTATGTACTGTTTCTCTTTCAATATGATTTTGAGCTTACTTACAAAGTGGGTAAAGAAAATGTTGTGGCTGATGCCCTTAGCAGGTTGCCTATTGATGATGATCATAAATCCATGACTCCAAATGAATACATTAAGTTAGTTGAAGCTTTAGATTTTCAAAATATTTCTTTTTCAAAAATCAGAAATTGTACTCAGAAAGATGAGGTTTTGGGTCAACTCATGCATAATATAAGATTTGGTTGGTCTACAAATGATTTGAGATTACATGAATATAGTTCTGTTAAGTCTGATCTTAGTTTATATGACAATGTAAATACTTGAGCACTTACATAGTGGTCATAATGGGATAAATGTGATGAAAGCAGAAGCTAGGAATTGGGTTTGGTGGCCTAAAATTGACCAAGATATTTCTGAAATTACAAAGAATTGTCCAGTTTGTTTTAAAAATTTTCAACCAAACCAAGCTCCTGTGTTGTCATGGTCTACCCCTGATAAGGCATGGTCAAGACTTCACATTGACTATGCTGGACCCATAGATAACAAATATTTTCTTGTAATTGTAGATGCGTATTCTAAGTTTCTAGATGTTCAAGTGACTAGTTCAATGACTTCAAGTGTTACCATGGAATTGCTTAGAAAAACATTTTCTAATTTTGGTATTCCAGACATTGTTGTCTCGGATAATGCTCCATATTTTGTGTCCGAGGAGATTAAAGCTTTTTATAAGAAAAATGGCATTCAACATTTAACTCCTGCCCCATACAATCCATCATCTAATGGGTTGGCGGAAAGAGCAGTTCGAACTTTAAAAGAGGGCTTAAATAAATTCAACAGTGGATCATTGAATACTAGAATCTGTAGATTTTTGTACAATTATAGAAAGAGTATGCACAGTGGTATAGGTAAATCACCAGCAGAGTTACTATTTGGAAGATGTTTTAAAACAACTTTAGTATCTGTAAAATGTTCCCCTAACAAAGACAGAGACCTGGAAAAATTGTCAAAGAACATTTTCTCTGAAGGGACAAATATGTACAATGTTGGTGATGCAGTTTTTGCTAAAAATTTTGGGAAGGGAGAGACTTGGATTGAAGGTAAAATTATTGAAGTGCTTGGTGTAAGATATTATTTGGTTCAAGTTCATGATATTGGTAATATATCATGGAAGAGGCATCATGATTAGCTTATGCCTAGATTTACTGGTACTTGTATTAAGACACCTAAAGAGTCTCCAATGCCCTTAGTTTCTTCGAATGTAAGTAATTATTCCTATGCCTCTAGTTCCACTAATGATGTTGAAGTATCTTCACAAAAGTGTGATGTTTCAGTTCAACCTGATAGTAATTGTATTGAGTCTGAAGACACAGTCTCAGAAACTGAAAGGTGTGGTGTGAATGATAAACAGATTGTATCACCATCTCCAGTATTACGGAGATCAAAGAGAATTATTAAGCCACCAGAAAAATTAAATTTGTAATGTCTTTTGTTGCCATAATATATTGATATTTCTGTATAATGATTGTTGTATGCTGATATTTTTCTGATCCATTTTTGATAAGTTTTGTATATTTTTTCTTAGAGGGAGGAATGTTATGTATAACTTTTTTGCTGATTAATTCGTGCGCTTTGCATTGCGCTATTGTTTTGTTGTGTTTACTCGGGTAGAACACGCCATGTCGGACATCTAAGTTTGAGTAATAAAACCTCCACTTTTCTCACGATTTTTAATGGCATTCTCCTCACCCATCTTTCTCAAAGTATGGAACAATCATCATCATCATCATCATTTTCAGTATCATTATCATCATCACATAATAATAATAATAATAATAAAAATAATAATAATAATAATAATAATAATAATAATAATAATAATAATAATAATAATAATAATAATAATAATAATAATAATAATAATAATAATAATAATAATAATAACAATAATAATATGTAAAATGCAACATGATTAACAATATCATATTCAGTCATATTTTTAATTGTCCACTGATGATACAGTCATTAATATGCTGAAGTAATTTCTCTACCGAATCGATTTTTAACTCCTGAAATAAAATTCTTGGCATCTCCATATGGAGCCAAGCTCCTCAGTTATGCAGATGACTTTACCTTCATCACAATAGGTGACAGAAGCTCCAACAAGACCCAGCGCTGCCTCACCAAGATTCACTAAGCCTCCATCTCCCTCAGAGTTAAAGTCAATGCCCGCAAAACCAAGGCCCTTCCCATCCACCAGTGGAGACCAGTCACTCATCTGGTCATAGGTAGCGAGCCTGTGGACTGGGTTACCAAGCACCGATACCTGGGTGTAATCATCGACAGCAAACTAACCATTGGAACTGAAATTTAACACTTGCACGACAAATGCAGCCAGCGACAAGCGGTCCTTCGTCAGATGTCGGGACTCTACGACGGTGCATCCTTTAATGTTCTCAAAAGCTTTTATGTACAAGCCATATGCAGCCTTATAGACTATGCTTGTCCCACACTCTGGCTACTAAAAGACCAACAATGGGACAAGATATAAGTCATTCAAAATAATGCCATGCATACCATGCTAGGAGCCCCCATGTGGACCAAGAGAGAAAACATCCAGATGGAATCGGGACTCATGCCACTCAAACTCAGAGCTCAGCAAAGACTGACACTCTTTGTGGCCAAAACCACCACTGCCCAACATACCTGCCTCGTTGACACACATCTCCAGCTAGCCCACAATCGCCACCCCGACCACCATCCTAGAACCTGGGCAGCCAAGGTCTGCGCTGGCCTGCAAGCACTGCCAGTCAGGGAGGGCATCCTAGCCAAGATACAGGACACTCTGCTTCCTGAATACCGATGCCCACCCCCATGGAATGACCAACCACTTGACATAAAGATCGAGCTCCCTGACAAGCCCAAAAGCTTGGCAAACCCGCTTGTCCTTAAAAACATATACAAGGACAAAATTCAGAGCTTGAGCAGGCCGAACTCTAAAGTCTCCTACACTGATGGCTCAGTAAATCAAGAAACTGGAGCCTCAGCCACAGCCTTCACTACCAGAAACCACGTCCAATCCTGGAGACTGTCAGACTCCTGCTCATCGCTCCAGACTGAGCTTGTTGCCATAGCCAACCCCCTCGACTTCTTCACCCAGCAAGGAGCTGACCATGCCCTAATTCTCTCTGACTCCAAAGGCGCCTTAAAGGCCATCAAGAAGCCACTCTTCAGAGACAATGTACGTATCATCACCACCATTCTCAGCCACTACCACAGGGCAACCAACCTTGGAAAAGCCATCACTCTTGCCTGGATTCCCAGCCACGTTGGCTCATTAAGGGAAATGAGGAAACCAATCAAGCTGCAAAACAAGCCACTCTTTGAGCAGAAATCCAAATATCTCTGCCTCCTGGGTTTCAACAGATAAAAACTAAAGCCACCAAGTCACTCCTTAACGTGTTAATAACTAAGCACAACCTGTGCACTGATATTGGCTCCCCCTCCACCTGGTGGTACAAAGCCACTACCGATATTCAGCGAATCACCCTGCCTAAGAACCTTCAGGTACAAGTGCACTTGGCGAAGAGTGGATGATATCATCAGGGAATGCACCTTCTGCCAGGTAGCTGCACCACTACATCCTCGAATGCTCTTCCTTTTCAGAAATGCGATGGAAAACTGGTGCCCCCGCAACATCCAGCAAAGATCCAAATGCCCTTCATGTTGCTAGCTCCATAATCAGAGTAGCAACAAATAACTACATGAAAAGTCTACGGAATATCATCAGTCAATACCCTCCACCAAGATAACTATGTAATAACTCTCTTTCACCACCAAAACAGGAATTCATTAAATTGTTTGATGTAAACTGATTATCCTCAGCTGAACACTTATGTTTTCCACTATCATTTCAGTTTTGCACATCCTCACCTGCGGGCCAAAATAGGAAAGTCCAATCGCCCTCAAGAGCGAATACCATCAATAATAAGCAAATTTCACCCCACCTCTGCACCAAAATAGGAAAGCTCATTCATCCTCAAGAACGAATACCACCTTCAATCAACAAATCTTACCCCACCTGTGGGCCAAAAAGGGAAGGTCCGCTCACCCTCAAGGGAGAACATCAACAAACAAACAATGTTAAGATGTGTTGATATGCTGGTATGGCGCTGTAAGTGATATGTTGGTACTACTGGTATCTGTAGATGTCGACTGCAATGTTTAGGTCAATGTTTACAACTTGTTTCCGACTGCATGTTGATAATGATAAGAAATAATAAAATTCGACTAACATTAGTTAGACCCCCTTATAAAGGAGGTGGCTGAGCAACAACAACAACAAAATACTAAAATCCCTTAAAGGAAAAGTCACCTAAAAATAATTAGAGAGTGTAAAATAACAAAATAAATGTAGATATTGATAAGATGGTGATAAATTCATGTAAAAACTTATATATATATATATATATATATATATATATATATATATATATATATATATATATATATATATATATATATATATATATATATATATATATATATATATATATATATATATATATATATATATATAAAGCGTGCTGAATAATATGCCCTCTTTCAGAAATGGACGTTTATTCAGGAATTATTAGTGCATGGTGTAATATTCTCTTTGATACCAGATATAAGAATCGCAGTTTGTATTTTCTTGTTTTGATAATTAGTATCACACAACAGAAAGCAGAAAGTTCTTAAGAAATTTCCTTCTTAACCTGTAAAGGGTCAATGGATGGATGTCTTCTTTGGATATCTATTGCATATGGCTATCCAATGCACCAAGTGCATAAGCACTTCTAAGCAATTGCACCCAGTACAACAGGTCATTATGTAATATCTTTTACTATAATGATAAAATTAATTGGACTGAAGACTCCTCACAAGTCAAACAATATATGTGACAATATTAGATAAGAACCTGCCAAAAGCATTAATAGTCAACAGCAATATCCTTCATATATTGAAATGATGATTAAGATTATCTTTTCCCTAAGTATGGGAACAAATTAGCAGTTTTTAAGTTGTTTGAGACAGCTTTGTCGCGAATACGTAACACAGTTCATGATTATATAACCATTTCGATACAGTAGTTTAGGTTCCACAATTAATAGGTGTTCCCATCGTTTCTAAAATATCTTTAGCAATAAATGCCAGAATGGGCTGAAATTTGAAAAGTAATGAAATTATTATTATTATTATTATTATTATTATTATTATTATTATTATTATTATTATTATTATTATTATTATTATTATTATTATTATTATTATTATTACTATTATTATTATTATTACTATTATTATTATTATTATTATTATTATTATTATTATTATTATTATTATTATTATTATTATTATTATTATTATAACGAACAGAATATGCGATATCATTTTTACATTTGAAGGGAAGGCAGCATGGTCTTTAATTTCTATATAATTTATTCATAATGATAGTTTGTAAATGCTTCAAAACAAGCATTTTGCCCTTTCCAGCATGACCTGATAGCTACATTTCTACAAAATGTAAACTGATACAGTAGTTTAGGTTCCACAATTAATAGGTGTTCCCATCGTTTCTAAAATATCTTTAGCAATAAATGCCAGAATGGGCTGAAATTTGAAAAGTAATGAAATTATTATTATTATTATTATTATTATTATTATTATTATTATTATTATTATTATTATTATTATTATTATTATTATTATTATTATTATTACTATTACTATTATTATTATTATTATTATTATTATTATTATTATTATTATTATTATTAGTATTATTATTATTATTATTATTATTATTATTATTATTATTATTATTATTATAACGAACAGAATATGCGATATCATTTTTACATTTGAAGGGAAGGCAGCATGGTCTTTAATTTCTATATAATTTATTCATAATGATAGTTTGTAAATGCTTCAAAACAAGCATTTTGCCCTTTCCAGCATGACCTGATAGTTACATTTCTACAAAATGTAAACTGATCTCTAACATGTTTTAGGAACTGATGCAGTGCTAATGGATAAACAAACCTTATTGGTCTTACTTAAATAAAAGTACCAAGGGCACAACCTCAGCTATTAGAGCACATGTGGAATTTAGAAGTGGTATTTAAATAAAAGCAATCACGATATATTAAAATCGCTAAAACAAAATAAGTAAAAAATTATAATTAAATGCACCTCTAGAAAAAGGGTAAGGTACTTGCAAATTAATAAAGAAATATACTCTGCTGATATGAACTTCTGTCAACAGAATATAGACTCATAATTCGCCTCGCAGCAATACTTTGTCTCAAGACCCACGAATTAAGGTGAAAACGAGTATGTCAACTGACCTCTTTATTTTTTTTTTCTGCTTCTTTTAATAAATTTGAAGTATACATTTTGACTGATGGTAATATGAAGAAGACCCCCCAAAAAATTTACTCGATGGGTCAGAGGTGAAAGTTAGAGGAAAAGGTGAGAGTACATCATGTAAGTAAATATACAGTGCACACTATTAAAAAAAATAATATATATATATATATATATATATATATATATATATATATATATATATATATATATATATATATATATATATATATATATATATATATATATATATATATATATATATATATATATATATATATATATATATATATATATATATATGATAGTTTCATAACTGATATAAAGAGACAATTTTATACGTTTTTAAAATCAGTAGATTATACTATAATTTAGCAAGGTGTGATGATGTTGCTAGATAAAAAAGGATTATACATAGTAGTGTCTGTTTTCTCTCCTGAGAGCAATGAAAATTTTAAGAAATATTAGTATTGCACTTATCTATTTGATAAGTTAATGTTCATGGAGGTGGTAAGCTAATGATGTTAGAAACATTGCTTTTAGATCAATCTCATGTGATGTTTCCCATCTAATCGAGTAGGTATTAATTTGGCTGCTTTTAGGAGTTAATGACCTTTATGGTAAGCAGTACACTGCACATTGTCTTATGGACTGACAAGAAGGCCCACTATTTATAAAATTATTTGAGGAGGCCAGGTTGTGAACTTGTTCTGAAGAATCATGATAGTTAAGTAAAAAGGTGCCATTGTTATCTAAGAGCCGTAACAGATTTCAGCTTTAAAGGCACAAAATCTATCTCCTCCTGCCTACCATCTCCTTAATTAGGACAAATACTGTACTTTCTGCGATGACCTTAACTACTATGTAATCCAGGACAGCCCAGGCGCCTATGTTCGTAGTTGTGCACAAAGTCAAAGAAAAGAAGCTGAGGGGTTTTAGTTCAACACAGCTGCCTGCTGTGAAAAATATGTTGATGATAATACCAAGAGTGCTACTGTTGCAGAGAGAGAAGAGGGAAAAGCAGTTTTATGCATCTGTATTATAAAGATTTTCTTCAAATTTTCTTTAACCTTTACGTGTGAGACTACCCAACTGTAGATGAATCATTGTTTTGAATTCCGGTATTCTCGTTGAAATTAACTTTGAGCAATCAATATCAATAAAAATACACAGAAAAGTCTTGAATAGAGATTACATAAGTGCATATCAAAATATCATAAGATGATAATTTATCTAATTGACACTATGAAAATGTTAGAAGAATAACTATAATTTATGTTTTATCGGTTGTTCATTTCAAATTGCCTGACAAAAAAAATTCTACATAATTTTTTATCATGTACTTTGATGTAAATATATGAATCGTCTATGAATTGCTATTCTATTTTTACACTGCTTAAGACAAGCTTATATATATATATATATATATATATATATATATATATATATATATATATATATATATATATATATATATATATATATATATATATATATATATATATATATATATATATATATATATATCGTAAAGGAAAAAAAAACATACAGCACTCTTGGAATTCCAATCTTTTCAGCTTCAGATTTATTATAACTTATAATATGATAATTTTTTTTTATAGCTGCACATCTTGAATGTGCACTTGGTTTATGCGAGAAACCACTTCCCTATTCTCCTATATTTCAAACACTGAATATGACAAAAGAAAATATGCTGTAAAATAAAAAGCAGACAGTACAATTTGCATCTACACTGGAATAATTATTTTTAAGTTATTCTCTCAGACTATACTGCATAAGCACCAAGTTCCAAGGACTGTTGTAAATATGCCACTCTGTATACGATTACAGTACCTTAAAACACTAAAAAGAACAGAGTTCAATGGGACATTTGGTAATTATACTGCTCAAGACTACTGAGGTTAAACTATTATGTGTAACTTCTTGTAGCACTATAGAATATATATATATATATATATATATATATATATATATATATATATATATATATATATATATATATATATATATATATATATATATATATATATATATATATATATATATATTTTTTTTTTTTTTTTTTTTTTTTTTTTTCAGTTGATGAATACAATTTTTACTTAGATTATCACAGTTGTATATGCAGGTATTTGTAATACAAGTAATGCCATGCCTTTTGCATCGAAAAATCTTGAGATTACTGTACTGTACAAACTTCACCGAAATCCCCTCACAATATAATTAAAAGATTAGGTCATTTTCTTCATTATTGTTTTTTTTTTTATAAATACTGTACAGGTAATTTAAAATAGTACTTAACACTTACTGATTTAGCATATGCTAGATATATATATTACATAAACAACAAATATTTATGAAAGAAAAACGATATACAAATACCCTGTACAAATTTAGAACTTCAACGATCAGCAGGTAATTAAACTAAAAAATGCAAATCTCATTATCGTACTGCAAGTTGGACTGTTAATACAACGAAAGACTCAAGTTTATATATTGTTCTTGATGCTATTTCATGGATGAATCTTGGCAGTTACTTTCTTAGTACTTCTTGCATTTCTGCTACTGAATCTAAATGAACTTGCTCTTATAAAACTGGAATGAGCTTTAAAAGTGTCCTTTTCATGAGAAGATTCATCACTTCCTTCCCATCGGGCATGTAAAGCCCTCAAAAAGTCTGTTGCTGTCTTGTCTTGCAAACGTGTTTTTAAAGTCTCCAGAGGCAAGTAATCTATAATGGCAAAAAAATTATACATAAGATGTCTGAGAACTATAATATTAGTACCAATTAAGAATGTGCACTCTGTAACAGCTATAGCGTCCAGTCTCATTCCTGTCCATTAGAATTCATTACTTGGAACAGAGGTGATATTACCAATTTGTCACAATGATAGTGGTTATCCTATAAATGCCTTTGTAATTTAAATATATATGACTGTCAAGTTGAAAAGAGAAATGAAAGCCAAGTCCAAATTATCATTAGATATTACTAGCAGTATTTTTGCCACTTAATGCCAATATGAAGATTGCAGTAACAGTCTCCTATTAATTAGAAATTCATCATAATATATAGTGACATACTGACTGATGCAGAGCTGAACTAGAAATAGTTCTGCATATCAAGATTAAGAAATATATATTTATGATGGGCAATTAATATCAAATAACCAATAATCTTAAGTAATTGTACTGTATATGCAAATATAAACTGATTAATATAAGTAATTACTTACTAGTAAAACTCCAGGGTCGTGTGAGAGGCAGATGTATTGGGGAGGGTTTATCCTTTTCACTCTTTGGTACATATTTCAAAGGAAGAATTGCTTCATGATGGACATGACTGCCTCCAAAAAGCTTAGGTGTGCGCACTTGAAAAACCAAACACCCTCCTCTGCCATTATTTTCGTCTATTTCTTCGGGAGGTCCATAGTTCTGCACTTGAGGACTGCAAAGAGACACCAAGTCTACAATTCTTTTTAAACTTTAAGTTTCTATGACGCAATATTAGTAGCTCCTAATACAAGGAAAAAGCTAGTTAAATATCACCCAACTTAAGGGGAAGCCAGTGTAACAGCTCCCCAAAGCAAAACCCTCATAACATCAATACAATGGCCTGCAGTTTAACAGTGCATCCAAAGATATTTAAAGATACTGTGTGCTATATAATTATGACAAACTACGTTATCACGTGAAGCACACAGGTATACTAATGCAGCAGGTTTAGATAACCTTTTATGGAATATATATATATATATATATATATATATATATATATATATATATATATATATATATATATATATATATATATATATATATATATATATATATATATATATATATATATATATATATATATATATATAATTTGGTTTTATCTTCCAGAAAAGACCTGTTTTGTTAAAGAAAAAACTCCATATTCAAGATAACCTTTTTCTGTGAATACTTTCTTGAGGCATTCTGGGAACTCCGCCAGTGCCACATAAGCTAATGCCATTTCTTTCATGATATTTATTTTCTTCAAATTGTGAGGCTTTATAAATCCCCATACTATAATGTTCATATAGGCTAAGCTGCATGAAGAAGTGTTAGCAGTGGGGTTCCACAGGGTTCAGAGTTAAGGCTACTTTTGTTCTTTGTATACGTGAATGACCTTCCGGAGTCTGTATATTCATTCTTGAATATATTTGCAAATGATGTAAAGATTGTGAAGAAAGTGAGAGACGAGAACAATGGTAGAGAACTTCAAAAAGACCAAAATAGTCTTCATGAATGGTCACAGAAGTGGTAATGAAATTCAGTCCTTCAAAATGTAAGGTAATGAAAATCGTTACAGGTGCAAAAAGGCTCAAGCTTGGATACTCAATAGCAGGTTCAGAATGTCAAGAAACAGAGAATGAGAGAGATTTAGGAGTAAGCATATTGGCTGATTTGTCTCCGGAAATGCATATTAATGGGATAGTAAGGACTGCGTATTCATTCTTAGCAAATGTGAGGGCAACCTTCAGACACATGTACAAGGAAATATTTAGAATATTTATGTAACTCATGTGAGGTCAAAGCTTGAAAATGCAGCCTTCTTTTGGAAACAGCACTTGAAAATGCATATAAATAAGCTGGAAAAAGTTCAGAGACATGCCACAAAACTGGTACCAGATATACGCAATCTCAAATATGAGAAGAGGCTGAAGGAATTAGACTTACCATAACTCCAATCTAGAAGAATGCGGTGGGATATCGTAATGGTTTTTAGATTTCTTCATGGTTTTGAGAGAGCAGATAGGGATCAATACTTTGAAATGGCTGGCTCTAGAACTAGAGGTCATAGTTTGAAGCTTCGTAAGAAAATATCTTTGCAGGATGTAAGGAAGTACTTTTTATTGTAAGAGTAGTTGATGATTGGAATTCAATAAGCCAGGAGGTAGTTCTTGCTAACTCAATTCATAGTTTTAAGGACAAATATGATGAGTATCACTGAGTACAAACAATGGAATCAACCAGTAGAAGAGGAGTTATGAGCATGGGACTCTTTCCCGTAAGCACAATTAGGTAATTACACACACACACACACACACACACACACACACACACACACACATTTCAGAGACAACCATGATAAGTGTCATTAAGTCTGAAAATGGAACAGAGCCGGAGACGGGAGTTACGAGCATTGGGCTCTTTTCCGCAAGTACAGTTAGGTAATTACACAAATCGTACTTATTATTATTATTATTATTATTATTATTATTATTATTATTATTATTATTATTATTATTATTGTTATTATTATTATTATTATTATTATTATTATTATTATTATTATTATTATTATTATTATTATTATTATTATTATAACAATAGTAATGAATTTAATACTGTAAGTAACACAGTATTGTACAGTATTGCACAGTACAATAGTGCAAGCACACACACACTCACACACATAAAAGAGGAAAAAAAATTATCTACGTAAAAGAGAGCAGGGGGAGAGAGATTATGAAAGGAATATCACCAGGAAGACTAAAGAAAATCCCTACTTTTTCACATCTTCATCAGAGGAAAAGTGAAGTTTAAAGAACAGGTTTTAAAATTAAATAGAGCAGATGGAAGCATCACTGAGACGGATGAAAAGATCTGAGAAGAACTAAACAAGGAGTTTCAGTCAATATTTACAGCAGAATATATCCAACCCCCACGGTGTCTCAGTGATAGAGCCAGGTTCTATTTTGTTCCCCAAATATCAATTAAATATTTGCTACCAGTCACCGTTGTAAGGTGTGGGTCGTCATAAAGTGGCAATGTCTTAAGTTGGAGCCCCCCCCCCACACACACAATAGTAGAGAACTTCAGGAAGATCTAAACAGTCTGCATGAGTGGTCAGGGAAGTGGCTAATGAAACTCAAAATGTAAGGTAATGAGAATGGATACAAGTGCAAAAAGGCCCAAGCTTGACTACTCGGTGGCTGGAGTACAACTTCAAGAGACAGAGGATGAGAGAGATATAGGAGTAAATATACTGGCCAATTTGTCTCCAGAAACACATATAAATGGCATAGTAAGGGCAGCATATGCATTCTTATCAAATGTAAGGGTAGACTTCAGGCACATGGACAAGGAGATGTTCAGAAATATTTATGTAACCTATATGAGGCCAAAACTCGAATATGCAGCCCCCTTTTGGAATCCACACTTGAAAAAGCACATAGCTAAGCTTGAAAAATTCAAAGACATGCCACGAAACTGGTGCCAGAAATGCGCAATCTCAGTTATTTGAATTACCATCACTCGAAGCTAGAAGATTGAGGGGGGATATAGTGACAGTATTTAAATTCCTTCATGGTTATGATAGAGTGGATAGGGATCGATATTTTGATATGGCTGGCTCTAGAACTAGAGGTCATAATTTGAAGCTTCGTAAGAAAACTTCTTTGCAGGATGTAAGGAAATACTTTTTCAGTGTAAGAGTAGTTGATAATTGGAATTCGCAAAGCGAGGAGGTAGTTAATGCTATCTCAATCCATAGTTTTAAGGACAGGTATGATAAGTATCACTAAGTATAAAATGGAACCAATCAGGAGACGGGAAGATACGAGCTTTGGGCTCTTTCCCGTAAACACAATTAGGTAAGTGCAATTAGGTAACTACACACACACACACACACACACACACACACACACACACACACACACACACACACACACACACACACACACACACACATGAAAACGTCCTTTGCTGATGCACTAAAGGGGAATGTGGCAGTAAAAGAGGCTGTAAAGGTGGTGGCACTGGAAAACATACAAACAGTTGACTATAAAGAGACAGTAATCCAAAAAATGAAAGACGTTGTGATGGAAAGGGCAAACCCACTCATCAGACAGGCACTTGATAAGGAGAAGACAGTGGTAATCTCAGGCATAAGTGAATCCCAGGAGCCAACATGGCAGGGGAGACTTGAAGAAAATAAAGCTAGCGTTGTAGACCTGATAAGAAAGCTTGGAGTAGTATGTGGTCCTGAGGATATTGTAAACATACACCAACTAGGTAAATATTCGAGGGAAGGAAAGCCGAGACCAACAAAGGTAACCTTTGAGAGAGGGGAAACATGTAGGGAAATATTGTTGAGAAAAAAAAGTCTAAAAGACCTTCAAGAATGCAAAGAAGTGTTCATTAAACGATACAGAACACAGGAAGAGATGGGAAAGATCAAAAACTTGTTGCAAGAGGCAAGAAGGTTAAATGATGAAAGAAATGAAGAAGAGAAGAAAAATTTTCGTTACAGAATACTTCCAGACAAAGGGGAGATAAAGAAGATAATGACAGTAGATCAGGGGATGGGGCCTCATTAAAATTGTTATACACAAATGCTGATGGATTAGCTGGTAAGGCAGTAGAATTAAAAGATAGGATTCACAACAGTAAGGCAGATATAGTAGCAATTACAGAGACTAAGTTGAGTGAGGACATAAACAGTGTCACAGTTTTTCCTAAGGGCTTCAGAATACTAAGGGTTGAAAGATCTGAGAGGACTGGTGGAGGGATAGCACTCCTCATAAGTGAGAGGATTCAAGTTGAAGAAATAAACTTGGCTATGGAAAGTGAGTTCAGGGAATTTCTTGTTGCTCGCATAAATACTGGGTCAGAGAGCATTATAATAACTGTTGTATACAACCCACCAAGGAACCAAAATAGGCTTGAAATTTATGAGGAAAGTCATATAGGTACTATTGAAGTCATAAACTCAGTTGTTAACATGGCACGGGAGAAAAAATGTAGGATTTTGATTATGGGAGACTTTAATCATAAAGAGATAGATTGGATAAATCTTGACCCACACAGTGGTGAGGACTCATTTGGGGCAAGATTCCTAGATTGCGTACAAGGGAATTTCCTACACCAACATGTAATGGAACCAACAAGAGCCAGGGGTGGGGATGAGCCATCACTACTTGATCTAGTGTTCACAGATAATGTGTTGGATATTGAAAATATTGAGTATGAACCACCAATTGGAAAGAGTGACCACTGTGTGTTGTTGATGGAGTATATCATTGAAGATATTCTTCCTGAGAGTAGAGGCACTGAGGACATGAGGAGGAACTATCCGAAAGGAGATTACATCAAAATGAATGAGCTTTTTGCAGTTATTGACTGGAGAACCTTATTTTACAACAAATCTGTACAAGAAATGTATGACATCTTTTGTGAGAAATATGGGAGGATAGTAGATTGCTGCATACCTGTCACCAAAGTAGGTGTAATTCATGCCAGAGAGAAATGGTTCGATAATGGGTGTAAAAGAGCTAAGGAGTGGAGAGACAAATGCTGGAAAAGGTATAGGAGGAGAAAAAACATAAATGCCTGGCAAACCTACAAAAGAGCAAGAAATGACTACCTAAGTAAAAGGAAAGAGGCAGAGAGAGATTATGAGAGGGACATCACCAGGAAGGCTAAAGAAAATCCCAAGCTTTTCCACAGCTTTATCAGAGGAAAACTGAAGGTAAAAGAACAGGTTTTAAGGCTAAAGAGAGCGGATGGAAGCATCACTGAGACGGACGAAGAGATCTGCAAAGAATTGAACAAGGAGTTTCAGTCAGTATTTACAGTAGAAAATACCCCACCCCCTCAGATTGCAGTGATAGAAGCTCAAGGGCCGGCATTAGAGAACATCAACCTTACAGCCACAGAGGTATGCAAAGCGCTGATGGATTTAGATGTTCATAAAGCTACAGGTCCTGATGACATATCCCCTCATGTGCTTAAAAAATGCGCACACACAATATCAGTGGCACTAAGTATCATATTTAAGGAGTCACTGGAGTCGGGGGAGATTCCAAGATGCTGGAAACAAGCAAATGTGATACCTATCTTCAAAAAGGGAAGGAAGGATACGGCTCTGAACTATAGACCAGTTTCCTTGACCAGCATAGTTTGCAAAGTTATGGAGAAACTACTAAGGAAACATTTCTCTCTTCACTTGGAATCCTTCAACTTTTTGTCAGTGAGGCAACATGGCTTCAGAGAAGGAAGATCAACAGTAACAAACTTATTAGAATTTTATGATGAGGTAAGCCAAATCTTTCAGGAAAGAGAGGGCTGGGCAGATTGCATTTTCCTAGACTTCCAGAAAGCGTTTGACACTGTTCCACATGGGATACTTACTAGGAAGCTGCAATCAATGGCTAGAATAGGTGGAAATGTCTTGGAATGGATAAAAACTTACCTAGAAGGAAGGGAACAGAGGGTTAGAGTAAGACACTCAGTGTCTGAATGGAGAAGAGTTAGTAGTGGAGTTCCACAGGGTTCAGTTTTAGGGCCACTTTTGTTCCTTGTATATGTAAATGACCTACCAGAGTCTGTAAATTCATTCATGAATATGTTTGCAGATGATGCAAAGATTGTGAAGAAAGTAAAAAACGAGAACAATGGTAGAGAACTTCAGGAGGATCTAAATAATCTGCATGAGTGGTCAGAAAAGTGGCTAATGAAATTCAATACCTCAAAATGTAAGGTAATGAGAATGGGTACAAGTGCAAGAAGGCCCAAGCTTGACTACTCGGTGGCTGGAGTACAACTTCAAGAGACAGAAAATGAGAGAGATCTAGGAGTGAACATACTGGCAGATTTGTCTCCAGAAATACATATAAATGGCGTAGTAAGGGCAGCATATGCATTCTTATCAAATGTAAGGGTAGCCTTCAGGCACATGGACAAGGAAATGTTCAGAAATATTTATGTAACCTATGTGAGGCCAAAACTCGAATATGCAGCCCCCTTTTGGAATCCGCACTTGAAAAAGCACATAGCTAAGCTTGAAAAAGTTCAAAGACATGCCACGAAACTGGTGCCAGAAATACGCAATCTCGGTTATGATGAGAGGCTGAGGAAATTGGACTTGCCATCACTCGAAGCTAGAAGAGTAAGGGGGGATATGGTGACAGTCTTTAAATTCCTTCATGGTTATGATAGAGTGGATAGGGATTGATATTTTGATATGGCTGGCTCTAAAACTAGAGGTCATAGTTTGAAGCTTCGTAAGAAAACTTCTTTGCAGGATGTAAGGAAATACTTTTTCAGTGTAAGAGTAGTTGATAATTGGAATTCGCTAAGCGAGGAGGTAGTTAATGCTATCTCAATCCATAGTTTTAAGGACAGGTACGATAAGTATCACTAAGTCTAAAATGGAACCGATCAGGAGACGGCAAGATACGAGCTTTGGGCTCTTTCCCGTAAACACAATTAGGTAATCACAATTAGGTAATCACACACACACACACATATATATATATATATATATATATATATATATATATATATATATATATATATATATATATATATATATATATATATATATATATATATATATATATATATATATATATATATATATATATATATATATATATATATTTATATATATATATCCAAGCAAGCATATTACATATGTGAAAACATGAATCATTTTTTGCCCCGACCAGGACTCGAACCTAGGACTTATAATTACTAAGTCAAGGCACTACCAACTACACACCACACAAGGTTAAAAGGAATCCAACCTTATAGCTTATATCTGCTATACTTAGGAATGAACGCATTCTAACTGAATACCACTATGTTCATATTACAGATTCCCCAACCTCACTCGTGGCTTCACTTTAGCATTTAATTCAATTTCCAATCTCATTCGGGTCTTACAATAACCAAGCAAGCACATTACATATGTGAAAACATGAATCATATTTTACCCCGGCCGAGACTCGAACCTAGGACTTATAATTACCCCGGTCGGGGTAAAAAGTTATTCATGTTTTCACATATGTAATGTGCTTGCTTGGTTATTGTAGGACCCGAATGAGATTGGGAATTGAATTAAATGCTAAAAAGAAGCCACGAGTGAGGTTGGGGAATCTGTAACATGAACATAGTGGCATTCAGATAGAATGCGTTCATTCCTAAGTATAGCAGATATAAGCTATAAGGTTGGATTCCTTTTAACCTTGTGTGGTGTGTAGTTGGTAGTGCCTTGACTTAGTAATTATAAGTCCTAGGTTCGAGTCCCGGTCGGGGTAAAAAATGATTCATGTTTTCACATATGTAATGATCTTACTTGGTTAATGTAAGACAAGAATGAGATTGGGAATTGAATTAAATGCTAAAATGAAGCCACGAGTGAGCTAGGGGAATCTGTAATATGAACATAGTGGCATTCAAACAGAATGCGTTCATTCCTAAGTATAGCAGATATAAGCTATAAGGTTAGATTCCTTTTAACCTTCTGTGGTGTGTAGTTGGTAGCGCCTTGGCTTAGTAATTATAAGTCCTAGGTTCGAGTCCCAATCTGGGTAAAAAATGATTCATATATATATATATATATATATATATATATATATATATATATATATATATATATATATATATATATATATATATATATATATATATATATATATATATATATATATATATATATATATATATATATATATATATATATATATATATATATATATTTATGTATACAGTGCTCCCTCGTTTATCACATGGGTTCGGTTCCAGGACTGGCTGCGATAGGTGAAAATCCGCGAAGTAGGAGCACAATATATACATAGGTATTTTACATTTATTTTACCTTTACTGTATAAACCCTCCCTGCACTGTTAACAAACCACCCTTTACTTTATTAATAACAGCGTGCAAGTGTAAATTTATATGAACGTGATAGGTAAACTTACCGTGAATGAGGTGATGATGACGTGCACGTACTCCATAGCCAAACACTCCACGGCCAATGACAGCTTTACGGCTGCTTTTTGCAAGAGAAGAACATGGTAATGGGGAGGTGCTGTCGCTTTTGTGTGAAGATGGTCTTGTAAGGAGTCATGGCATCATCGATAATATTGCAGAAGGTCACCGGACAAACCATATTATCGTCATGCTCCTGCGACAGTTGTTTGAGTGCTTTCACATGTTTATACATGGCTGCTAGACGTTCGAGTGAAAGGCCAAGTTCTTCGACTTTTTCGTGGTTTTCCTCTGGTTGTTCTTCTTCCTCTTCTTCGCTTGCTGATTTTGCCAATTCCTCCAAGTCTTCATCAGTCAAAGGCTGCGAGTGGCAGTCAATTAGTTCATTCAGGTCTTCGTAAGTCATATCTTTAAAGCCTTCTCCTCCTAGAAATTCAGCCAACTTCACAGCTTTCCCAATTGCCGAGTTATGGACTTCATCAGGAGCGAATCCCTTGTTGTCGTAGATGACTTTGGGCCACAATTTCTTCCAGCTCGCATTGACTGTGGGCGACATCATCTCTTTGAGTGCATTCTGAATATTTTGATGGCATGTAGCAATCGTGTAGTTACGCCAGTACGTCTTCAGTACGAATGCTTTGTCCGTATTCATGGAGTCAACCAGGTTCGCCAGAGTGTTTCGTGTGTAGAGGGCCTTGAACGCACTAATAACGCCTTGATCCATAGGCTGAATCAGTGATTTCATATTCAGTGGCAGGAGCTCTACTTGAATACCGTCATATTCGAGATCAGTTGCGTGGCCACCAGCAATAGCCATCAAAAGAAGGACTTTAAATTTAAGGCCCTTCTCCGTAAGATAAACTTTGGCCTGAGGGATAAAGCATTGATGAAACCAGTCCGATGTGAGGCTTTTCGTGATCCAAGCCTTAGGGTTATGCATCCAATACACTGGCAGCAGATTCTTCTTTTTGTTCTTTATATTTGTATATAAGCCCAGGCTTTAACATGAAGCCCGCAGCATTCCCTCACATGACGAGGGTAACGTGGTCTTTGTGCGCTTTAAATCCCGGGGCTTTAGCTTCTTCCTTGAAGAAAAAAGTGGGAGACGGCATTCTCTTCCAAAATAACTCAGTCTCATCTATGTTAAAGACTTGCTCAGGAGCATATTCGCCTTCCTCAATAATTTTCTTAAAGTCGCTCTTTACATATTCTTCAGCGGCAGATGTATCTGCAGAGGCAGCTTCACCATGCACCGATACGCTCTTTAGGCCAAAGCGTTTTTGAAATTTCGTGAACCATCCCTTGCTTGCAATGAACGATTGTTTCCTCAGTGGAGAATCGCTGGAGGGTCCTGGTTGTGGGTCATTGATATCTTCTTCTCTCTCCTCCTCCTCACAGCCGCCACTGTTGTTGTTGGGTTTGTTTGCAGCAAATGTATCATACAGCTTCCTCACCTTTGTTTGTATGATATTGGTGTCTAAGTTGATGTTCTTCTTCCTGCAATCATCACTCCACAGGGCCAAAGCAGATTCCATCCGCACTATTATCTGAATTGCGGGGTGTTAAGGCCCTCTTCGCTGTTTTATTAAAAGAAATAGTTGCTCTTTTCCTGATATTTGCCTCGTCCTTTTTGATGTATCGAACAGTAGATTCGTTGATGCCGAAATGGCGGCCGACATTCGCAAACCTTCTTCCTTCCTTCAGCATATCTAACAGTTGTACCTTTTCTGTTATAGTCATAATCTTCCTTTGCCGCTTAGGCTTACTACCAGAAGCCGTAGTAGATGAATGACGCTTGGGAGGCATTGCAGAAGTTGAAATGCGACAGTTAACAAAATCACATGCACAACGTATTAAGAAGCACATTGTGATCGGCTCACAGGTGAGTAGATGAACGGGTGAGGCGAGACAATGGAAGATGATAGGAAAATGAAGCTTCAATCAAAAAGCCAATCAGATCCCATGATACAGAACATGCAGAAAAACAATTATGTGATTCGTCATCTCCCACCCATCAGCTAATAGCATCAAATGTACTATCTCACGTAGGTGCAACCCTTTGCGTTTTCCAAGATGCCAATACAGCGTACGCTATTGTACAATATTTTACATGGTGCAATACTGTGAGTTGCATGTTTAAATTTATGTCTTTTACTATTTTTTACTGTTTTATTATTCTTTGGCTGGGAAATACTTTCTTTTATCAATAAAATAAGGAAAATACTGGAAATTTTAATATGTACTAGCTCACATAGGTGCGACCCTCTTAAAATTCCAAAACGCCGATACCGGTATTGCACTTTTTATGGTGCAGAGTCACATATTTAAATTTATGTTTTTTACTATTTTTTACTGTTTTATTATTCTCAGGCTGGGAAATGCATTTTTTTTATCAATAAAATAATGAAAAAAAAATTTCGATAAAATAATGAAAATACTGAAAATTTTAATATTGTAATATTTTAATATTCTCGCATATACCCAGAAAAAAAAACTCGCACCAAAAAACTGTGATGCACTGAATTCGTGTAAGGTGAACCGTGATATAGCGAGGGTTCACAGTGTATATATATATATATATATATATATATATATATATATATATATATATATATATATATATATATATATATATATATATATATATATATATATATATATATATATATATATATATATATATATATATATATATATATATATATATATATATATATATATATATATATATATATATATATATATATATATATATATATATATATATATATATATATATATATATATATATATATATATATAAAAATAGTAATCCCTCCCTATATTGTTATTCACCTTCCGCGAATTCAGTGCATCGCGGGTTTTTATGGCGAGCATATGTATTTTATATCGCAGATATACTTGGTATATCGTGGGAATCCACGCTATGTGGAAATATTAAAATTTCTAGTATTTTCAATATTTTATTAACAAAAAAATGTATTTTCTAGCCTAAGAATAATAAAACAGTAAAAAATAGTAAAAATCATAAATTTAAACATGTAACTCACAGTATTGCACCATGTAATATATGATACTGGTATCGGCGTCTTGGAAAACGCAAAAGGTCGCTCCTACATGAGATAGTTCATATTAAAATTTCCAGTATTTTCATTATTTTATTGATAAAAAAAGTATTTCCTAGCCTAGGAATAAAAAAAACTGTTAAAAATAGTAAAAAACAAAAATTTGAACATGTAACTCACAGTATTGCACCATATAAAATACGATACCGGTACTGGCATCTTGGAAAACGCAAATGGTCGCACCTACGTGAGATAGTACACAGGATGCTATTGGCTGATGGGTAGGAGACAACGAATCACAGAATAGTATTCTGTATACTGGGGTCTGATTGGCTTTTTGATTGAAGCTTGATTCTTCCAGCATCTTCCATTGTCTCGCCTCACCCATTCAGTTACTCACATTTGCGCAGTTGTCGTTGTGCCTCTTAATACGTTGCGCTTGTGTTTTTTGTGAAACTTTTGCTTGTGCATTTCAACCCATGCAATGCCGCCCAAGCGCCCTTCATCTTCTACGGCTTCCGGTAGTGAAGTTTCTCGGCTGTTGGCCACTATTTCGACATCAACGAATCTACTGTTCGCTACATTAAGAAGGAAGAGGAGAATATCAGGAAGACAGCGACTCTTACTTTTAACAAAACAGTGAAGAGGGGCATAACACCTCGCAATAAGATAATAGTGCAGATGGAATCTGCTTTGGGCCAGGGATTGCTGACTGCAGGAAGAAGAACCTCAGCTTAGACACCAGTATCATATAAACAAAGGCGAAAAAGCTGTATGAGACATTCGCAGTAAACGAACCTGACAACGACAGTGGCAACAGTGAGGAGGAGGAGAATGAAGAAATGGAAGACCCACAACCAGGACCATCAAGCGATTCTCCACCGAGGAAACCATAGTTCGTTGCTAGCAAGGGATGGTTCGCCAAATTTAAAAAACACTCTGGCCTAAAGAGTGTTTCGGTGCATGGCGAAGCTGCCTCTTCAGATACAGTTGCCTCTGCAGATACAGCTGTGGCTAAAAATTATGTGACCAACGATTTCAAGATAATTATTGAGGAAGGTGAATATGCTCCTGAGCAAGTGTTCAGCATGGATGAAACTGGGTTATTTTGGAAGAGAATGCCATCTCCCACTTTTCTTTTCAAAGAAGAAGCTAAAACCCCTGGATTTAAAGCACACAGAGAACCTTGTTACCCTCGTCATGTGCGGGAATGCTGCGGGCTTTATATTAAAGCAACAGCTTATCTACATGCCAAAGAACCCTAGGGCTTTGAAGAATAAAATGGATGCATAACCCAAGGCCTGGATCACGAAAAGCCTCACATCGGACTGGTTTCATCAATACTTTATCCCTCAGGTCAAAGTTCATCTTACGGAGAAGGGCCTTGAATTTAAAGTCCTTCTTTTGATGGCTAATGCTGGTGGCCACACTACTGATCTCGAATATGACGGTATTCAAGTAGAGTTCCTGGCACCGAATATGACATCACTGATTCAGCCTATGGATCAAGGCGTTATTAGTGCGTTCAAGACCCTCTACACACAAAATGCCCTGGAAAACCTGGTTGTCTTCACGGATGCAGACAAAGAATTTGCACTGAAGGCGTACTGGCGTAACTACACAATTTCTACATGCCATCAAAATATTCATGCACTCAAAGAGATGAAGCCGGCCACAGTCAATGCCAGCTGGAAGAAATTGTGGCCCGAAGTTTTCTACGTCTACAAGGGATTTGCTCCTGACAAAGTGCATAACTCGGCAGTTGATAAAGCTGTGAAGTTGGCTGAGTTTCTAGGAGGAGAAGGCTTTAAAGTTATGACTAACAAAAATGTCAATGAACTGATCGACTGCCACTCGCAGCCGTTGACTGATGAAGGCTTGGAGGAAATGACAAAATCAGCGATCGAAGAAGAGGAAGAACAACAACAGCAAGTGAGTGATGAAGTCGAAGAAACTGGCCTTACACTCAAACGGCTCGCAGCCATGTATAACATGGCCAAAGAACTCCAACACCTGTAGCAGAAGTATGACGATGATATGGTTCGTTCGGTGCACTTCTGCAATATTATCGACGATACCATGACTCCTTACAAGACCATCTTCACACAAAAGAAGAAACAGCGTCAGCAACTCCCCATTACCATGTTCTTCTCTTGCAAAAAGCAGCTGTAAATTGTCATTGGCTGTGCAGTATGTAAACGTCATCATCACGTCATTCACAGCAAGCTTACCTATCACATTCATATAGCTTTACGCTTGCGCACTGTTATTATGGTAAGCTTACCTGTCACACTCATATAAATTTATGCTTGCATGCTGTTATTATTAAAGTAAAGGGTGAGTTGTTAACAGGGAAGAGAGGGTTTATACAGTAAAGGTAAAAATAAATATAAAATACCTGTAATAATTATGTTGTTGCTACTTTGCGGATTTTCACCTATCGCGGGTGGTCCCGGAACCGAACACCCACGATAAACAAGTGATTATTGTATATATATATATATATATATATATATATATATATATATATATATATATATATATATATATATATATATATACACCTAGTTCTTGGAATAACGCGAAGATAGGTTTTCAGAAGTGACGGGTAATGTGAATATCGCGTAATGTAACAAGTCATTATCCATAAGAAACAATGATAATGGGCATAGATACGTTTCACAACCGTACATAGACACACTATGCCAAAGATATAAGATAAGTAAAACATATTTTATAAGCATATAGCAATGCAGAAAGACCTGTATTATTTATATTAAAATACAAATAGTGTAGATTATAAAAGATATACAGATTTACTGTACAGTAAACAAATTAATGCACTCTATTATGCGGTGGGCAACAGGCATACACTGGGACGTGCATGGTGGCGGTGAGCACGAGGATGCAGGAGAACGAACCTCTATCTGCAAACGTTTTTGCTCTCGCATGCTTTTTCCATGATGATATCATATGGCAAGTTTGTTTGCTGTTTGTTCTTGATGCTTTTTTTCCATTTTCTCCATAATATCCAACCGCATTAAGCAGTAAAAGAGGAGGAGGACGCGGGAAAACAAACTTCTATGTGCAAACATTTTTCCGCCTCCGTATCAGCTGATGTATTCTCGCACACTATTCCCCTGACGATATTATATCGCAAGTTTGTTTGCTGTCTGTTCTTTATGCTTTTTTTACATTCTCTCCATAACTTCCGATCTCATTAAGCGGTAGAAGAGGAGGAGGATGCGGGAGAACGAATCTCTATCTACAAACATTTTGGCGCCTCTGTATCATCTGATGCACTCTCACACGCTATTTCCCTGACGATATTATGTCGCAAGTATATTTGCTGTTTGTTCTTAATGCTCATCCACTTACTGTACTTAGCATTTTTTCCATTCTCTCCATAATACCCGATCGCATTAAGAGGTAGAAAAGGAGGAGGATGCGGGAGAGTGAACTTCTATACGCAAACGTTTTGCCGCCTTTGTATCAGCTGATGCACTCTCGCACGCTATTTCCCTGATGATATTATATCACAAGTTTCTTTGCTGTTTGTTCTTAATGCTTTGTTTCCATTCTCTCCATAATATCCAATCGCATTAAGCGGTAGGAGAGGAGGAGGATGCGGGAGAATGAACCTCTATCTGCAAATGTTTTGCCGCCTCATTATCATCTAATGCGCTATCGCGCACTTTTTTCCTGAAGATATACAAACCTTAACACAAACAGTTAGAACAAGAGATATATCCAAAAAGTACCTCTGAGGTGGTCGATTATTTACTAAAATGGAAATCTTTTTTTCAAATTTCTTTGCATGGGCATTATTCGTGTATTTCATATTTCTTTACTATTATTCTTTAGGGGCGTTATTCTAATTTTGCGGATTTTAAACACTCGTAAAATATGAACTGAGGGTATATATATATATATATATATATATATATATATATATATATATATATATATATAGTGTTACCCTGGTTATTCGCGTTTCTTAGTTCGCGTTCTCACTCTATTGCGGTTTTTTTTGGATGAATTATTTTATTTTATGGGTATACGCAAAAATATTAAAATATTGAAAAAAAAATTTTTCAGTATTTTCATTTTTTTATTGGAAATGTAAATTTACGTTGCTTGCTGTAATTTATAATGTAAAGGGTGTTTTTTTAACAGTGCAGGGAGGGTTTATACAGTTTGTAAATGAAAAAATAATTGTAAATGAGTATGTGTGTCACGTCATCATCACCTCATTCATCGTAATTTTATCTATCTCTTCCATAAAAATTTACGTTGCTTGCTGTTATTTATAATGTAAAGGGTGTTTTTTTAACAGTGCAGGGAGGGTTTATACAGTTCGTAAACGAAAAAAATAATTGTAAATGAGTATGTGTGTCACGTCATCATCACCTCATTCACCGTAATTTTATCTATCACTTTCATAAAAATTTACGTTGCGTGCTGTTATTTATAATGTAAAGGGTGTTTTTTTAACAGTTCAGGGAGGGTTTATACAGTTCGTAAACGAAAAAATAATTGTAAATGAGTATGTGTGTCACGTCATCATCACCTCATTCACCGTAACTTTATCTATCACTTTCATAAAAATATACGTTGCTTGCTGTTATTTATAATGTAAAAGGGTGTTTTTTTTAACAGTGCAGGGAGGGTTTATACAGTACGTAAACGAAAAAATAATTGTAAATGAGTATGTGTCACGTCATCATCATCTCATTCACCGTAATTTTATCTATCACTTTCATAAAAATTTACGTTGCTTGCTGTTATTTATAATGTAAAGGGTGTTTTTTTAACAGTTCAGGGAGGGTTTATACAGTACGTAAACGAAAAAATAATTGTAAATGAGTATGTATGTCACGTCATCATCATCACATTCACGGTAAGTTTTCCTATCACTTTCATAAAAATTTACGTTGCTTGCTGTTATTTATAATGTAAAGGGTGTTTTTTTAACAGTGCTGGGAGGGTTTATACAGTACGTAAACGAAAAATAATTGTAAATGAGTATGTATGTCACGTCATCATCACCTCATTCACCGTAATTTTATCTATCACTTTCCTAAAAATTTACGTTGCTTGCTGTTATTTATAATGTAAAGGGTGTTTTTTTAACAGTGCAGGGAGGGTTTATACAGTACGTAAACGAGAAAATAATTGTAAATGAGTATGTATGTCACGTCATCATCACATTCACGGTAAGTTTTCCTATCACTTTCATAAAAATTTACGTTGCTTGCTGTTATCTATAATGTTAAGGGTGTTTTGTTAACAATGCAGGGAGGGTTTATACAGTACGTAAACGAAAAATTGTAAATGAGTATGTATGTCACGTCATCATCACATTCATGGTAAGTTTTCCTATCACTTTCATATAAATTTACGCTTGCATGCTGTTATCTATGAAGTAAAGGGTGGTATGTTAACAGTACAGGGACAGTTTATACAGTGTAAACGTAAAAATATATTAAAATATCTATGTACATATAGGCTGATCCTACTTCGGGGATTTCCTGGTTCGCGCCTGGTCCCGGAACCGAACTACCGCGATAAGTGAGGCAACACTATATATATATATATATATATATATATATATATATATATATATATATATATATATATATATATATATATATATATATCTTCTTCTTCTTCTTCTTCCTCTATTTGCGTTCCCATTTTCATATGGGGTCGCATCTCTTCACTAGTCGTCTCCACTGGTTCCGGTCCATCACTTGCTCCTCCTCCAGCTGTCTCTCTCTAAGATCCTCCTTCAGTCGGTCCTTCCACCATAGTTTAGGTCTTCCTCGTCTACGTCTACCCTCCACGTCCATCTCCATCACTCTCACACCCACGTAGTCTTCATCTCTCCTCTTCACATGACCGAACCACTGTAATCTCCTCTCCTGCGCTTTCGCCGACGCCTCCACCACCTTCACTGTACCTCTGATCTGGTCATTTCGTATCCTGTCCTCCCTCGTCACCCCACACATCCACCTCAGCATTCTCATTTCTGCGACATCTATCTTCCTTTCTTGAACCTTTTTCACAGGCCACGTCTCCGCACCGTACAGCAACGCTGGTCTCACAACTGACTTGTACACTTTTCCTTTCACTCTAGCACTGATTTTCTTGTCACATAGCACCCCTGATGTTCTCTTCCAGCTGTTCCATGCTACCTGGATCCTATGATCAATCTCTCTCTCTAGGTCTCCATCCTTCGTTACGTAGGAGCCGAGGTATTTGAAGGCGTCCACCTTTGGGAGCTTGTGGTCTTGCATGAACAGGTCGCCTCCTTGTGTCACATTGCACTCCAGGTACTCCGTTTTCTGTCTGCTCACCTTCAGTCCGTAATCCTCCAGCAAACCCCTCCATAGCTCCAACCTCTCTTGCAATTCTTCACGGCTCTCGGAGACCAAAACAATATCGTCTGCAAAGAGCATGCTCCATGGTGCCTCCTTTGTATATATATATATATATATATATATATATATATATATATATATATATATATATATATATATATATATATATATATATAATTCGTTTTTACACATATTTAAAATACATGAAATTTTAATAACGTGTGTCATTAATAATAATAAAATCCAAATTAGAAGAATAGTGTGTAGAAAAACGTAGCTGCAGGTGGTTATCTTTAAATACGCCTGGTGTTGTGGGCTTGTTCAAGCACCTGGTATTCATATTCCAGCCATGACCACGTGTCAACTCTCCCACTCCTGCCTTACTTGCTCCACCCTCTCTTACTGTTTATATCAACTGCTCACTACCACCACACACTTATTCCATTATGCTATTGTCCACCATATCTAGAGTGAGATAATTAATTTTTTTTAATCTGTATATCTTTAAAGTTTGTTTATTTTTAGCTTACTTACATACGTAAATCAGCTTACTTATGCACTTGTAAAGTGTATTTTGCTAGCTTATTTGATTGGTGTTGTGTGTTTATACATGCTTGTGGAACATAATCCTGGCAATTCAAACTACATAATATTTGAATTACACGTTCCTTCTGTGAACCTATCCTCGTGTAGAAAAAGAAGAGTATATTATATATATATATATATAATATATATATTATATATATAATATATATATTAATATATATATAATATATATTAAAATTATCACATTACCATATGTGAAAACGAAGTCACGAATGAAGGTGGGAGAAATTGTAATATGAACAAAAAGGCATTCAGATAAAATGTGTTCATTACTAGTATAGCACTTAAGCTGTAAGGTTTGGTTCTCTTTTAGACCTTCTGTGGTGTAGTTTGTAGCGCCTTGGCACAGTAATTATGTGTCCTAGGCTCGAGTCCCAGTCGGGTAAAATATGATTCAATATATATATATATATATATATATATATATATATATATATATATATATATATATATATATATATATATATATATATATATATATATATATATATATATATATATATATATATGCTCCCCTACTTACAAACAACCGAATTACAAACATTCAGAGATACAAACAAAAACTTACCCATTATCTACTCATTTATTAATATATGAATTACTGTACTGCACTGCTTTATTACATTATTAATATAAAAATTCATTTATTCAGTATACTTTATGCTTTATGTAGTACTTTAGTGTCTTTAGCCTAAGCAGAGTACAGTACTGCATATGTATACAGTACACAGTGCTCTTTTTGCCTATAACCACAACTCACGAATAATTCAACTTATGAACAAACTTCTGGAACCTAACTCGTTCATAAGTTGGGGAGCGTCTGTATATATTATATTCTCATTAGCAGAGAGGGAGTTGGTTTAAGATGCCTAAAAATAAAGATGCAATGAGGAACAAAGATACGTGAAAGTGCAGAACAAAGCAAAGATATACAAAACTGCAAATTAAACTTTAAAAAATCAATCCAGTCTTTAACAACTGAAAACATTTAAAAATTAAAATAAAGACTCTTTGGGATACAAATACTGAAACTTAACACAGCAAGTAAAATGCTGGGAATCGAATATAAGAGATAATGTAAGCAAAAACATACGTGACTACCAAGAAATAATTTCACATTTTATTGCTCTAGTCTGAAATGAAAATTAAAGAAACCCATACTGAAGTTAGATTGGTTGGTGATTACTTTGGGAAATTCAAATCTGCATTATAGGAAGTTCCTTCTTTGAGGAGGAACATTTCCATATGGAAATGTGTTATAGAATTTATATGCATTATTACTTTTATATGCATAGTGGTATAAGTATGTGTTACAGGAATAATATTTTCTTGCATCAAGGTGGGCAAACTCTTGTCTGGCTACAGAAATATTTTGCACTAGTTTAGCATGGTAATATGGTAATGTTTACTCATATCTATCAAGGTGGAAGATGATTTCTAAAAAAGAATGTGTAATGAAATTATAGAAATATCCTGAACTAGACAAGTCATCAAAATTGTTATGAAAATAATGATAAAGACACTTACAAATGCAGGACCTCATCAAAAACTGCAACTTCAGATTTTATGAGTTTTGTCTTCTGTGGTTCAGAATGGGGGAACCATTCTACAGGCTCTGCTCGAACTTTCACTAACACTCCACGTTGATGTTGGTTCCCAGGAGTTTGCAGAATGTGAACTTTGAGTCCTTCTGTGCTGTGAGAAACCTTAAAAAATAGTTTCGTTAAATTACTTTTAGCACTTTTAATACTGTCGTTCATAAGTAAAGTACTTCCCTCTATGAGAAGCCAGTTAGTACTTCATAATATGCATCATACTGCACTTTAAATTAAAGACTTTTTTAATAGATTATAAATACATTTTGTAATGTGTGCTCAAACCAGTTGTGGTGAATGTTTTAGTTAAGAGGCATATAAAACAAACACGAGCAATAGTTTTGCATTGCTAGTATGTGTAAGCAGTATGTGTAACTCAGTAGCACTGGAATTAATTTTTATGTGTACTGAGTGCAATTTTACGCAGGAATCCCTTAGACTAATATGTAAATGAAGAGGAGACTACAGAGAGAATATTCTTTAATTGGATGGAACATATGATGTGTCTCAAAGTAATGGTGAAACTGCATATTGCTCAAGCAGATATACTGTTACATGCTCAACAACTTTGCAGTATGACCGAGAGAGTAGAGAAATTTTGGCAAAGTTAGTTGAACATACACAAGATATATGAACAGATAATAATGAATTTCATAGATTTCATTGTGCATATGTCATAATAACATAGCAAAAAATCAGCTATACTAGAGCCCGTTGTGGCCAAGCAGGTGTTGACTTTAAGAAAGACAGCCATATAATGGGAAAAAATGAGAAACTTGCCTGTCAACTTAACCATTTAAAAACCTTATAATGGAAAGGCTGTTGTTCACAAGCTAATATGGCAGTGTCCCACATAACACATCTATCATTATAAATTATATAACATGTGAAGGTTTATTGTTGCGCCAAACCTTGCAGCTAGTCAGATTTGAGAGTCATAACATCTCAAAACTTGATATAACGTAACAGTGCTCCAAGCTATACTTTTATCGCTGTTGATCTATTCCCCCATTTTATGTTGTTTCCCTCCAACACAAATCACTGTTGCAGGTGACTGACCAATTTATAATTATTTTTGATTCAGTATATTAGTGAATTCAGATAGTATTCTTGAATAATTAATAGCAAATAGATGACTGTATTTAAATGATAAAACATTAAAATGCTCTATCCTTGATCTAACATATCAAGAGTTTCCTTATGAGAATGAGGATGGAAATTAGGCCTCTTTTCCAATCCTCTTCAACATGATTCAAATAAATCTGAAAATACTTTTCCTTAAAAGTTCAGAATGGTTGAGGAGGAGAATGCTGATGTCCCTTTTACCTTTCCGCCTCACCAATCTTTCCATCACCAATTCTATTCTATCTCCGACATAAGCAAGTCTTCAGTATTCTAGTGTGAGGTTTAATAATTTTTTGCCGTTTTTTTATGTGTCACTAATTTTCCCCATTCGAATGGGGTTGGACACAGACAGACTGGAGCTCGGTAACTAAGCCTGGATGTCCTTTGTAATTCCCACAGTCTTGAACATGGGTTTACCACTTTCTAAGTTAAACGCTGTAACCACTGCACACCACGGCCAACATGAGTTTAAATAATTGCAGTAACTTACTATTCTTGATACTAATGTTAATAAAACAACTATTTTGTACATAATTGTTGAAGTAAATTGCAATATATATATATATATATATATATATATATATATATATATATATATATATATATATATATATATATATATATATATATATATATATATATATATATATATATATATATATATATATATATATATATATATATATATATATATATATATATATATATATATATATATATATATATATATATATATATATAAATATATATACAGTGGTGACCCCAACCCACGAATTTAATCTGTTCCCGAATCCTGTTTGTGGGTTGGATTTATTTTTCCCATTGAAAAGCATGTAAATTCAATTAATTCTTTTCTAGACACAATAAATATTCATTTTGAAATTTTTTCAGTCAGTATAAACATGAAATATAACACAGGTTCTATACAGTAATTCTGTAAAAAGAAAATTACATTAATAATAGAAAGGAATTCTACTCTACTAAAATAAAGCATGGTACAGTACTGTATTTACCTTTTTGGATGATTATTGCTGGCATACGAGGATGGTGGTGGAGAAGGAGGAGGAGAGGGACTAATTTTTAGAAGGAGAGTCCCTTTCCATAAAAATGTTGGGAACTCTTCCGATACAGGCTGTATTTCTGGTGGTTCCTCTCTCTTTTCTCTTTTGGTAGCTGCTCCCCTATCTACTGGCACAAGGAAACGATCCAGAGAAATTTGTCTCTTTTTCTTATTTGGTAAATTTTTCTAAAAATAGTAATTGCATTGTCATTTACCATGTTAACTACTCTATTGCCCACAGTTTTATCTGGGTGATGATTCTCAATAAAAACCTACACATCATTCCACTTACCAAGAATTTCTTTAAATTCACCACTGGAAACCTTTACCCTCTCATCCCCCTCCTCCGCTGACTGCTTCTCTTGGAGAATTTTTACCTGTTCACGTTGCAACTCAATTAATTCATCTGTGGTGAGTTCTTCTTTGTGGTCCTCCACCATCTCCTCCACATACTCCTCATTGACCTCCAAACCCAAACTTTTGCCTGTGGCCACAATTTCACTCACGATTTGAATAGCTAGCTCCTGCTTGAAACCTTCAAAGTCTCTATCAGTCATACAACTAGGCCAAAGTTTCCTCCAGGCAGAGTTCAACGTGCAATATGAGACCTCCTTACATGCTCTTTCAGTGAGGCCAATGCAGTGGAGGATATTAAAGTGGTCTTTCCAGATATTATGAAGGGTCAAATCTGTGTCATTGGTGACCTGGAAACACCTGGCAAAAAGACCCTTCGTATGCAACTTCTTAAAATTGGAAATTACTTGCTGGTCCATGGGCTGGAGGAGGGGAGTGATGTTGGGAGGCAGAAATTTGACTTTTATGAAGTCGTACTGTATAGCAAGATCTTCTTCCACACCTGGAGGATGGACAGAAGCATTATTCATTATGAAGAGATACTTCAGGGGCAAATCATTTTCCTCAAGACATTTTTTCACTGCTGGCATAAACACTTCAGTCAACCACTCTAGGAATAAATTCCGCATGACCCAAGCCTTTGGATTTGACCTCCACATTACTGGAAGGCTAGCCTTCAACATGCTATTGTACTCAAAAATATTCAGATTTTCTGAGTGGTAAACTAAAAGATGCTTGATCTTACAGTTCCCACTAGCATTAGCGCACAATAAAAGTGTAAGCCTGTCTTTCATTGGTTTGTGGCCAGGCAGTGACATCTCCTCTTGGGTTATATGGGTTCTTTTGGGAATTTTCTGTAAAAAGAGTCCCGTTTCATCACAGTTAAGAACTTGTTGCGGGATATAACCTTCACTCTTGATAAAATTAGCGAATTCCTTCATGTAAGAATCTGCAGCCTTTTGGTTGGAACTAGCCGCCTCTCTATGTCTAATGACGCTATGAATTCCAGTTCATTGTCGAAAGTCTTCAAAACAGCTTCTGCTGGCTTTAAATTGAGTCAACTTTAGCGCCACTAGAACTCGGAGAGTTTGCTACTAAATCTTGGCGGATCTGCAAAGCCCTAGCACATATAATAGCCTCGTTGATACTATCTCCAACCAGCTGTTTTTCATTTATCCACAACAACAATAACTTTTCTGCACCTTATAGATCTCTTTACTCTTTAAAATAGTATAGATAGTCGACTTTGCCATGATATACTGCAGGCCAAGATCAGACACACTAGCACCATTTTCATACTTAGAAATTATTTCTTTCTTTGTTTCCACTGTTATGCGTCTAGGGTGTTTGATGCCACTGTCACTAACACTTAAATTTCTTAGGAGCCATAATAAGGGCTATCTGAAAGGTAAAACAATGGTAAATAATGCAAGAACTGCAAACAATTCACGAACGAACTACACAACGTGGACCTCAATGCAGAGCTGAGAGCTGGCGAGCGGGAAATATGGTTGCCTGGCCGACACATTTGTGTTCATGAGTTGGTATGTGTTCGTGATTTGGGGTAAAAATCTGTTAAATTTTTTTTTCATGGGTTGGTTTGTTCATGGAAACAAGCGTTCGTGGGTTGGGATCACCTTTGTATGTATATATATATATATATATATATATATATATATATATATATATATATATATATATATATATATATATATATATATATATATATATATATATATATATATATATATATATGTAGTCTCCATGGCAAACTGGTAGCGTCTGCAACTCTGAGGCGGCAGGTCGAGGGTTCGCGCCCCGTCACGGACTGAGGTCATTAAGGGCATACACTCAGGGTAACGATTACATCTGCCAAAACAACTCCTTCATAAGAAGGCAACCGTCCTAGCCCTTAGTAGAAAAGGGAGTTCGTGACGTAAAACCGAATCAATCATCATATATATATATATATATATATATATATATATATATATATATATATATATATATATATATATATATATATATATATATATATATATATATATATATATATATATATCAAATAAGCACAAAACCATATGTGTAAACATGAATTATTTTCACCCCGACCAGGACATGAACCTAGGACACATAATTACTGTGCCAAGTTGAAGCCAAGAGTGAGGTTGGGGGAAACTTTAATATGAACCAAGTGGCATTCAGATAGAATGCATTCATTCCTAGTATAGCAGATATAACTGTAACGATTGTTTCCCTTTTATTACTTTCTGTGGTGTAGTTGGTAGTGCCTTGGCACAGTAATTATTTGTCCTAGGTTCAGGTCCCAGTTGGGGTAAAAATTATTTATGTTTTCACATATGGTAATGTACTTATTTGATTATTGTTAGTCCCGAATGAGATTGGGAGTTGAATCAAATGCGAAAGCGAAGCGACGAGTGAGGTTGGGGGAAACTGTAATATGAACAGAGTTTCATTCAGATAGAATGCGTTCATTCCTAGTATAGCAGATATAGCTGTAAGGTTTGTTTCCCTTTTATTACCTCTGTGGTGTACCTGGTAGTGCCTTGGCACAGTAATTATGTGTCCTAGGTTCAAGTCCAGGTCGTGGTAGAAATAATTCATGTTTTCACATATGGTACTGCGCTTATTTGATTATTGTTGGCCCCGAATGAGACTGGGACTTGAATTAAATGCAAAAGCGAAGCCACGAGTGAGGTTGGGGGAACTGTAATATGAACAGAGTGGCATTCAGATAGAATGCGTTCATACCTAGTATAACAGATATAGCTGTGAAATTTGTTTCCATTTTATTACCATCTGTGGTGTAGTTGGTAGCGCCTTGGCACAGCAATTATGTGTCCTAGGTTCAAGTACTGGTCGGGGTAAAAATGATTCTTATATATATATACCCAGTTCTTGGAATAACGCGAAGATAGGTTCTCAGAAGTGCTGCATATTTGAATTTTTGCGTAATTTAATGAGTTATTTTCCAAAAGAAACAATGATAATGGGCAAAGCTCATTCCACAACCATCCATAGACACACTATACCAAAGATATAAGATAAGTAACACATTTTTTATGAGTACAAAATAAAGAAAAAAGACCTGTAGTTACTCATATTAACATGCAAATAGTGTACAATATAAAAGATATACAGATTTACTGTACAGTAAATAAATTAATGTACTCTATTATGCGGTGGGCAACAGGCATACACTGGGACGTGCATGGTAGCGGTGAGCACGAGGATGCAAATGTTTTGCCGCCTCCATATCAGCTGATGCATCCTCGCACACTATTTCCCTGACGATATTATATCAAAAGCTTGTTTCCTGTTTGTTCTTAATGCTTTTTTTCAATTCTCATCATAATATTCAATCACATTAAGCAGTAGAAGAGGAGGAGGATACGGGAGAGCAATCATCTATCGGCAAACTTGTTGCCGCTTCCGTATCAGCTGATGCTTATCACTATTCAAGCACAATATCTTATTCATAAAATATTTATTTACTCACTCTATTTGGGGTTTATCTTATTTTCAAGATTATAGTATTATTACTATTTCTTGGTTCTAAACATTATTCTATCTCCTTTACATATCGACCATGCTGCACAAAATCTAGCGCATAAACAAAGTCAGCTGAGAGGAAAAGAAAACTATACAATTTGTTACAAAGAAAACGTATATCATACTGTACATGGGAAACTTAAATGAAATATATATATTTTCTACACGTTATTCCCCTGATGATATTATATCGAAAGTTTGTTTGCTGTTTGTTCTTAATGCTTTTTTTCAATTTTCTTCATAATATTCGATCGCATTAAGCGGTAGAAGAGGAGGAGGATATGGGAGAATGAACCTCTATCCACAAACGTTTTGCCACTTCCGTATCAGCTGATGCACCTCGCACGCTATTTCCCTGATGATATTGTATCAAAAGTTTGTTTGCTGTTTGTTCTTAATACTTTTTTCAATTTTCTTCATAATATTCGATCACATTAAGTGGTAGAAGAGGAGGAGGACGTGGGAGAACGAACCTTTATTGGCAAACATTTTGCCACTTCCATATCAGCTGATGCTTATCACTATTCAGGCACAATATCTCACTCAAAAAATATTTATTTACTCACTCTATTTGGGGTTTATCTAATTTTCAAGATTATAGTATTATTAATATTCCTTGGTTCTAAAGATCATTCTATCTTCTTTACATATCGACCATGTTGCACGAAATCTAACGTAAACAAAGTCAGTTGAGAGAAAAAGAAAACTATACAATTACTTACAAGGAAAACGCATATCTGGGAGACTTAAATGAAATATATATATTCTCTACATGCTATTTCCCTGACGATATTATATCGAAAGTTTGTTTCCTGCTTGTTCTTAATGCTTTTCTTTTTTTTTCATAATATTCGATCTCATTAAGAGGCAAAAGAGGAGGAAGATGCGTGAGAACGAACCTCTAACCACAAACGTTTTGCCACTTCCGGTTCAATTGATGAACCTTCATACACTATTTCCCTGATGATATTATATCGAAAATTTGTTTGCTGTTTGTTACTAATGCTTTTTTTCCATTATCTTCATAATATCCGATTGCATTAAGCGGTAGAAAAGGATTAGGATGGCGGAAAAGTGCCTCCGAGGCGGTCGATTATTTACTAAAATGAAAAATTTTTGTTCAAATTTTTTTGCATAGGCGTTATTCGCGAATTTCGTATTTTTTCACTATTATTTTTTAGGGGCGTTATTCCAGTTTCATGGATTATAAACACACGGAAAAAGTGGACAATATATATATATATATATATATATATATATATATATATATATATATATATATATATATATATATTATATATATATATATATATATATATATATATATATATATATATATATATATAACCACTTGTAGGACAAAATAAAAGAGAGGTGGGGATTCTCAGTCCCCACGCTTCTCCCCATTTAGTCGACTTTTATGACATGCAGGGGAACACGGAGGAAGTATTCTACCACCCTCCCTCAGGGAGTAGCGTGCAAGAGATAGGGATGAGTGAAAGAAGACTGTGTATAGGTGAAAAGGGCCAAAGGGATTCCTTGCACCTGCTACCTCAGCGAACTCTTATGATGAAGCAGTTGGAGTAAACCAGCTGTGGTTGTTTGGTCTCACTGTAGATTATCCTTGCCTGTCTACCTTGTGGGTGACTATAGCAGCGTGGAATGGGGGAAAATGTGGCAACCCTTTATTCCAAAAGAGCTAAGAGAAGTAGCTGTTATAAATGTGGATCATGGTGAATGCGTGTTTCTTGGTTCGGCCACCCCCCTTAAAAGGGGGAATGGGGACGTGTTCATACACACACACACACACACACACACACACACATATATATATATATATATATATATATATATATATATATATATATATATATATATATATATATATATATATATATATATATATATATATATATATATATATATATATATATATATATATATATATATATATACTGTATATATATTACATTTGTTTTACATTTTCTGTTATGCAAGAACCCATTTTTTTTTTAGGATGGGATAGGATAGGAGGGGAAAAGAGGGGAGGGAATTAAGGATATAAGGGAATTGGAGGGAAAATTGTAACTAGAAAAACAATTGAAATAAAAATAAAGAGACAATGAAGAAAAGGCAATATATTATGTAAATAATGATTGAAGTTAAAATAGTAATTTTTAATATAATGACATCAATAATAATTACATATTATAGTATATTAAAGAGCATGCAATGTAAATTTGTTTCCGGATATGAGTCATGATACTTACATAAGTGACTATGACATTGTCATTTGTCTTAGATTCTTTGCACTGATCATTAGTGTACCTTTCATAATAATACTGTGCAACTAATCCAGGCGAGGATGCTCCTAGTAAATTAAGTTCATGGTTCATCTCTTCATAAGCTGCAAATATAAATACTGCACATAAATCATGATGCATTTTACAGAGCGATCTTGGAATATACATGGAAAAAGATACATAGTATTTATATGAAAATATTGCTTCTTTACAATATGAAAAGACCTTATGCTAACTTATTTGCCACATATTTTCCATGAAAAGAAGGACATTAAATATAAAATGCAGTGTTGTTGCTTTTATGGTCATTTTAACCCTATTAGCTGCAACCCAGGCCATTCGTGGTCTGTGGTAAGGAATTTTTACCTCTATAAAAATTTTTTAATAATGCATGATTTTAAGAAATACTTATTGTGTAAACACAGGGAACACAAAGTATTTCTAAGACAAAAACGGGGTTGAAATTGCCATACTCTCTAATATTGTCAAATATATTATGACAAGAGAAAGCCAAAGAAAAGAAGAGGTATGAAACGCTGTGAAAAACATATGAGGACTAGTCAGAAACTTTTCTCCTCAGCTGAACAACTCCCAAGCCAAACGTACAAAACGCCATCACCTGTTTTTCTTTCCCTCCTTCTCTTACTTTTTTCTAGAGAGAGAGAGAGAGAGAGAGAGAGAGAGAGAGAGAGAGAGAGAGAGAGAGAGAGAGAGAGAGAGAGAGAGAGAGAGAGAGAGAGTATGATATGTTGGGCAGAGTCTGGCCACTGCCCGTGATATTTTTTTTTTTTTTTTTTTTTAGGATGGGATAGGATAGGAGGGGAAAAGGGGGGATGGGATTAAGTATATAAGGGAACTGGAGGGAAAAGCATGAAAGTTAAATAAAGTAAGAGATAAAAATGAGAGGGGCAGACCCTCGTGCTAAGTTTTGATCTGGAATTCAGATTCTTCGCCCGTGACATCCGGCAGCATCTCTCTCAGTTAGACTCGGTCAGTCACACAAATGTAGCATACCTTACACAGTAATCATGATATTTATCACTCATTATCTTTAATATTTTTTTCAATGTTACTTCCACAATCATAGTATCGTCAGTACAGAGAATTCCAGAAGTTAGGCACGATTAAACAGTCCATTGAGTATGTACACCAAGAAAGTAGTGCTCCTGCTTATCACTGCCTGTCCGAGCCTGCATTACTCTCCCTCGTCCATAAAAATATGTGAACAGGAGAGAAGTGTCTATTGAAAACAAATCTGCCTCATACATAAATTATATGAACAAGAAGAGTAGTGTTCACTTACTGATTACTTTGCAAACCAATTTATCGAAATAACTGAATACTTTTTAATGACCCAATATGCGCAGTTTTCTTCTTATGATAGATCAATCTAAGTGTAAGTATGTGTTACTACTACTGATCATGCAGTTGGTACTACAAAGGTTTACAGAAGTGTAGCTTCTGCTTGAGGTTCATTCTAAAGATGACATCAAGAGAAAATTCTTTCCAGATAAATACACAGCCTTCTTGTTCCAATGTTAATTCTAAACTATAAGCAACCTCCTTCATTGTGTCTCTCCTACAGCATTACCTGCTAATATATGTTAGTACTTGAGCTGAGCGGGTTCAAAAAAAGCTGATATATTATTTCATGATAAAAGAAGTACCAACAAAAGTAAAGAAGAAAACTATTCTCGAGATGCTAGTGATCATGAATGGAGCATTGTGGTGCAACTGAAAAATAAAATCAGGATGGTAAGAAAAGGTGAAAGTAGGGAATATATATATATATATATATATATATATATATATATATATATATATATATATATATATATATATATATATATATATATATATATATATATATATATATATATATATATACTACATACATACATACATACATACATACATACATACATACATACATACATACATACATACATACATACATACATACATACATACATACATACATACATACATACATACATACATACATACATACATACATACATACATACATACATACATACATACATACATACATACATACATACATACATACATACATACATACATACATACATACATACATACATACATATATATATATATATATATATATATATATATATATATATATATATATATATATATATATATATATATATATATATATGAGTTTGGAGATCATATATATATATATATATATATATATATATATATATATATATATATATATATATATATATATATATATATATATATATATATATATATATATATATATATATATATATATATATATGAGTTTGGAGATCATATATAGCATGGGAGGCAGTTGCTGATGAAAAAAACATTTCAAACTAGTAGCCTTTGAGAAGTGCCTAGAAAGGTATATAGAAATGCAATGTGCAGAATAAGAAGCAAACAACAAATATATTAAACAGTACCTTTAACAGACTCTACTGGCAAACAAAATCCCATGCCATGACTATCTGTGAGGAAACTATATACTGCATTCAAAATCTTTTGGAGCCGTCGTAAGTCATTTCGCCAGCTACCCTGTAATATACAATATATTATCTGCATTATTCACCATTAGCTTCATTTTGTAAAGAACATAGCAATGAGGTCATAGAGAAAGGTCACAAATCAAATTATGAAAACTTGTCGTCTCACTATTTAAACCATAACTAAAGGACCCATACAGCTTTCATACGGCCTCTTTTGATATTTCCTCAACCCTCATACATATGATAAGAGACATAATCTCTAGGTATTGTCCACTTTTTTATAGAAAACTTGGGCAAGGAAGTTAAAATTTATTAGTGCATCACAGACTTTTCTGTCAGTAGCAAGAAGTAAAAGAGCAACAACTCCAGTTTATTCGAAAACTACAAAGTAAATGTTGCTGAGGATCTAGTCTGCTACATAAATATTATGAGTAACTAGGGCAGTCATCAAAGGAGGGTAGTCATGATTTATCTTCAGGTTGTGATCCTGCCTCATGTCCTCCAGCATATGAATATAATTGACTCGTTGCATCCTTGCATCTCCTTTTCACTTTACTTTCACCATTACTCTTTAATGCTTTGATGAATGTAAACTTATAGTCTTGGCTAGAATTATCTTCATTCTATTGTTAAGAGAGTGAATATTAACAGTAACATATAATAAAGAATGTTTTATTTAGATTTAGTAATAAAAGCTGTGTGCATCAGTAGAGAAAAAGTACTGCCTTTATATGCTTATATGACATATATTGGTACAACTAAAGTAAGTGTGATCATGGAAGTTGCTGTCAAGACTCTGGAAGCCTTCATTACCCTTATAAAGTCAACTGTATAGATTCCTTACCTAAAACTGTTTCAACATCCAATCCATATTTTAATAAAACACTATATTTACAACGCATGGTATTAATGCATCGCCAGCAAAAGATCATTGCATTACTTTTGCCCAGAATTATCTCTTATATCCTTTTCCAAAAACCCCTTAATATTTTATCAAAATTGTTGTTGTTTTTTTCACACCCAATAAATAAACCATCTAACCATTCCCAGTTGCTAAGATATGAAGCAACGTCATCAACAATATTATAATTAACTTAAATAAACTGGGTATATGAAAACTAATATTAACCTAAATGTTAATAGATCAAATAATTATTAAAAAATGGTAATAACAGGAAATATGCAGCATGCTGCATTACATTAGTAATCAAGGACCTTTGCACTGAGAAAATTCATACTACGGAATACTAAACTAGGCTCCTAGACAGATGTCTATAGTACAGAGAGATAGATTGAATAAACATTGAACCACACAGTGGTGAGAACTCTTTTGGGGCAAGATTCAAAGATTGCATACAATGGAATTTCCTTCACCAACATGCACTGGAACCAACAAGGGCCAAGGGTGGGGATGAGCCATCGCTACTTGATCTAGTATTCACAGATAACGTGTTGGATATTGAAAAAAATGAGTATGGACCACCAGTTGGAAAGAGTGATCACTGTGTTTTATTGATGGAGTATATCACCGAAGATGGTCTTTCTGAGAGTAGAGGCACTGAGGACACAAGGAGGAACTATCCGAAAGGAGATTGCATCAAAATGAATGAGCTTTTTGCAGTTATTGACTGGAGGACCTTACTTAAAAACAAACATGTACAAGAAATGTATGACATCTTTTGTGAGGAATATGGGAAAATAGTAGATTGCTGCATACCTGTCACCAAAATAGGAGTAATTCATGCCAGAGAAAATTGTTCAGTAATGAGTGTAATAGAGCTAAGGAGTGGAGACACAAATGCTGGAAAATGCATAGGAAGAGAAAAAACATGAATACCTGGCAGTCTTATAAAATAGCAAGAAATGATTACCTAAGTATACGAAGATAGGCAGAGAGAGAATATGAAAGGGATATCACCAGGAAAGCTAATGATAATCCCAAAACTTTTCCACAGCTTTATCAGAGAAAAACTGAAGGTAAAAGAACAGGTTTTAAAGCTTAAGAGAGTGGATGGAGGCATCACTGAGACAGATGAAGAGACCTGCAAAGAATTGAACAAGAGGATTCAGTCAGTATTTACAGAAGAAAATACCCCACCCCCTCAGACTGCAGATATAGAAGCTCATGGGCCGGTATTAGAGAACATCATCTTTTCAGCCACAGAGATACACAAAGGGCTGACGGAGTTAGATTTTTTCTATAAAACTACAGGTCCTGATGATATATCCCCTTATTTACTTAAGAAATGTGCTAATTCAATATCAGCGGCACTAAGTATCATATTTAAAAAGTCGCTGGAGTCAGGGGAGATTCCAAAATGCTGGAAACAAGCAAATGTGACACCTATCTTCAAACAGGGAAGGAGGGATACGGCTCTAAACTATAGACCTGTTTCCTTGACCAGCATAATTTGCAAGGTTATGGAGAAACTACTAAGGAAACATATCTCTCTTTACCTGGAATCCTTCAACATTTTATCAGGGAGTCAACATGGTTTCAGAGAGGGTAGATCAAGAGCAACAAACTTATTAGAATTTTATGATGAGGTAAGCCGAATCTTACAGAAATAAGAGAGTGAGCAGATTGCATATTCCTAGACTTCCAGAAAGCATTTGACACTGTCCCACATGGGAGACTCATTAAGAAGCTGAAAGCAATGGAAAGAATAGGTGGAAATGTCTTGAAATGGATAAATACATACATAGAAGGAAGAAGGTTAGAGTATGACACTCAGCATCTGAATGGAAAAGTGTTAGAAGTGGAGTTCCAAAGGGTTCAGTTTTAGGGCCACTTTTGTTCCTTGTATATGTAAATGACCTACCAGAGTCTGTAAATTCATTCATGAATATGTTTGCAGATGATGCAAAGATTGTGATGAAAAGTAAAAAAACAACAACAATGGTAGAGAATTTCAGTAAGCTCTATGTAGTCTGGATGAGTGGTCAGAAATGTGGCAAATGAGAGTCAGTACTTCAAAATTTAAGGTATTGAGAATGGGTACAAGTGTAAGAAGGCCCAAACTTGGCTACTCGGTGGCAGGTGTAGAACTTCAAGAGACAGAGAAAGAGATATCTAGGAGTAGACATGCTGGCAGATTTCTCTCCAGAAATGCATATACTGTATATGGCATAGTTAGGGCAGCATATGCTTTCTTAGCAAATGTAAGGGTAGCCTTCACTGACATGGACAAGGATATGTTCAGAAATATTTATGTAACCTATGTGAGGCCAAACCTTGAATATGCAGCCCCTTTTGGAATCCACACTTAAAAAAACACGTAGTTGTATTAGAAAAAGCGTAGCTAAACTGAAAAAAGTTTAAAGACATGGCACGAAACTGGTGCCAGAAGTACGCAATCTCAGTTATGAAGAGAGGCTGAGGGAATTAGACTTACCATCACTCAAAGCTAAAAGATTTAGGGGGGATATGGTGACAGTTTTTAAATTCCTTCATGATTATGATAGAGTGGATAGGGATCGATATTTTTTATATTGCTGGCACAAGAACTAGAGGTCATAGTTTGAAGCTTCATAAGAAAACTTCTTTGCAGGATGTAAGGAAGTAATTTTTTAGTGTAAGAGTAGTTGATAATAGTAATTCGCTAAGCGAGGAGGTAGTTAATGCTAAATCAATCCTCAGTTTTAATGGAACCGACCAAGAGACGGAAAGTTACGAGCGTGGGGGCTCTTTTCCGTAAGCACAATTAGGTAATTACACACTCGGTGGTAGGAGTAGATCTTCAAGGCAGAGAATGAGAGAGCTATAGGAGTAAACATACAGTAAGGGCAGCATGTGCTTTCTTAGCAAATGTAAGGGTAGCTTTTAGTCACATGGATGAGGAAACGTTCAGAAATATTTATGTAACCTCTGTGAGGCCAAAGCTTGTATATGCAGCCCCCTTTTGAAATCTGCACTTGAAAAAGTAAGTAGTTAAGCTGGAAAAAGTTCAGTGACATGCCTCGAAACTAGTTCCAGAAATATGCAATCTCAGTTATAATGAACGGATAAGGGAATTAGACTTACCATCACTAGAAGCTAGAGGATTGAAGGGGGATATGGTGATAGTTTTTAAATTCCTTCATGATTATGATAGAGTGAATAGGGATCGATATCTTGATATGACTGGGACTTGAACTAGAGGCCATAGTTTGAAACTTCATAAAAAAACTTCTTTGCAGGACGTAAGGAAGTACTTTTTAGCGTAAGAGTAGTTAATAATTGTAATTCGCTAAGCGAGGAGGTAGTTAATGCTAATTCAATTCATAGTATTAAGGATAAGAATGATAAGTATCACTAAGTACAAAATGGAACCAACCAGGAGACGGGAAGTTACGAGCTTGGGACTCTTTTCCGTAAGCACAATTAGGTAATTACATACTCGGTGGCAGGAGTAGAACTTCAAGACACAGAGATATGAGAGATATCTAGGAGTAAACATACTGCCCGATTTGTCTACAGAAATACATATAAATGTCTTAGTAAGGGCAGCATGTGCTTTCTTAGCAAATGTAAGGGTAGTATTCAGGCACATGGACAAGGAAATGTTCAGAAATATTTATGTAACCTGTGTGAGGTCAAAGCTTGTATATGCAGCCCCCTTTTGGAATCCGCAGTTGAAAAAGCAAGTAGTTGGGCTTGAAAAAGTTCAATGACATGCCTCGAAACTGGTGTCAGAAATACGCAAGCTCAGTTATGATGAGAGGATGAGGGAATTAGACTTATCATCACTCAAAGCTAGAAGATTGAGGGGGATATGGTGACAGTCTTTAAATTCCTTCATGGTTATGATAGAGTGGATAGGGATAGATATTTTGATATGGCAGGCTCTAGAACTAGAGGTCATAGTTTGAAGCTTCGTAAGAAAACTTCTTTGCAGGATATAAGGCAGTACTTTTTTAGTGTAAAAGTAGTTAATAATTGGAATTTGCTAAGTGAGCAGGTAGTTAATGCTATCTCAGTCCATAGTTTTAGGGATAGGAATGATAATTATCACTAAGTACAAAAAGGAACCGACCAGGAGACGGGAAGTTACGAGCATGGGGGCTATTTTCCGTGAGTACAATTAGGTAATTACACACTTGGGGGCAGGAGTAGAACTTCAAGACAAAGAGAATGAGAAAGATCTAGGAGTAAACATATTTGCCGATTTGTCTCCAGAAATGCATATAAATGTCATAGTAAGGGTAGCATGTGCTTTCATAGCAAATGTAAGGGTAGCCTTTAGGCACATGGACAAGGAAATGTTCAGAAATATTTATGTAACCTCTGTGAGGCCAAAGCTTGTATATGCAGCCCCCTTTTGGAATCCGCACTTGAAAAAGCAAGTAGTTGGGCTTGAAAAAGTTCAGTGACATGCCTCGAAACTGGTGTCAGGAATACACAATCTCAGTCATGATGAGAGGATGAGGTAATTAGACTTACCATCACTCAAAGCTGGAGGATTGAGGGGGGATATGGTGACAGTTTTTAAATTCCTTCATGGCTTTGACAGAGTGGATAGGGATCAATATTTTGATATGGTTGGCACTAGAACTAGAGGTCATTGTATGAAGCTTCGAAAGAAAACTTCTTTGCAGGATGTAAGGACGTACTTTCTTAGTGTAAGAGTAGTTGATAATTGGAAATTACAAAGCGAGAAGGTAATAAATGCTAACTCAATCCATAGCTTTAAGGACAAGTATGATAAGTATCAGTAAGTACAGAATAGAACCAATCAGGATATGGGAAGTTAGGAGCTTAGGGCTCTTTTCTGTAAACACATTTAGGTAATTACAAACACACACACACACACACACATACACATCACATACACACACAGGGAGGTGTACACAACTGCTTCTCTTAAATTTTTACTTGTGTTTTTGAGTGACTAAGTGCTTAGTGGAAAACTTTACCATAATTTCCCTAAATCTGAAATCCTGCAGAGTATTGTGAGCACAAAACTTATATTTGTTGTATGACGAGACTGTCCAAAATATTAAAGGAAAAAAATTGAGAACATTTTCATGTGGGGAGAGAGAAGCTGCTGTCCTGTTTTGCCTTGAAGGAAATTTAGAAGAGTTGCCAGAGGTGAAGCCATCACATCACATTACCTAATTTTTTGTGTAAACTGGGGAAAGCTCTTAAGCCGTTTACCTGATCCTGTGGTTCCATATATTGTTAAAATCAGTATCCTTCCCATTTATATTAACTTGTTAGTTAGTTTGATACACGAAATAATTGAATAATTAAATAAATACCAAATATCCAACTGTCAACAGTACTGAGTTAAGTTGCCAAGTAGTACAGCTGTCTTATTTTCTTCATTTTTTTTGCCTTTCTTTTAGCTTTCTCTTTTACTATTTTTTTTTATTTTGTATATATATTGAGTTAAATGTAAAGTCTAATCCTGTGATAACATATCTTGGTTAGCAAGTGAGTTTATCAGTTAGGAAAAATATATAAGCAGAAACAGGTGGGTGCCTCCTCAGACACAAATTTGAACTTTCCTTCAGGTTTGACTTTTGTTTTGTTGCATTTTTTTTTCTTTTTCGTTTTATCCTTAAATTACCATGGTCAAGTTTTTAAGCTAAGATGTGTATTACCAGAAAAGAGATAAATTGAGTCACTAAATAGCACTTATATGTAGATATAAAAATTCTGTGTGAAGCTTAAATAAAAGTTTTTCTCTTTTTTTTCCTCTTTCTCTTCTTCTTTCTATATTCTGTGAGAGGGAGAACATAAAAATGAGGCCATCTCTGTCCCAAACCTCTCCCATCCATGGGTCAGTAGGAGGGGTAGCCATTAGGAGACTTAAACAGAAAATCAAGAATTTAGAGGCAATGGTTATAAGCCTTGATGAAAAAAATCGGAATATGGATGGAGAAATGAAAGAGAATGAAACACTCAGAGAGCAAATAAGATCTTTGGAGGAAGCAAATAAAGCACAAGGGCAGGAGAGAAAGGAACTAGAAAAGAGAATAAAGAAGCTGGAAGGGGAAAAGAGTCAACTAGAATCTAGAATTTCTAAACAAGAAGATAAAAACAAACAGCTGAATGACAACCTAAATGAATTAGATGTTAGTTCACTGCTCTCTTCTGAGAGAGACGAGATTGCTGCTTGGAATGTCCAGATTAAGGAAAACATTGAACAGTTCAGAAAAGAGTTCCAGGAGCTGAATATGGAAAATGATGCCATGAAAACTTCCTTTGCTGATGCACTAAAGGGGAATGTGGCAGTAAAAGAGGCTGTAAAGGTGGTGGCACTGGAAAACATACAAACAGTTGACTATAAAGAGACAGTAATCGAAAAAATGAAAGACGTTTTGATGGAAAGGGCAAACCCACTCATCAGACAGGCACTTGATAAGGAGAAGACAGTGGTAATCTCAGGCATAAGCGAATCCAAGGAGCCAACATGGCAGGGGAGACTTAAAGAAAATAAAGCTAGGGTTGTAGACCTGATAAGAAAGCTTGGAGTAGTTTGTGGTCCTGAGGATATTGTAAACATACACCAACTAAGTAAATATTCGAGGGAAGGAAAGCCGAGACCAACAAAAATAACCTTTGAGAGAGGGGAAACATGTAGGGAAATATTGTTGAGAAAAAAAAGTCTAAAAGACCTTCAAGAATTCAAAGAAGTGTTCATTAGACGATACAGAACACAGGAAGAGATGGGAAAGATCAAAAACTTCTTGCAGGAGGCAAGAAGGTTAAATGAGGAAAGAAATGAAGAACAGAAGAAAAATTTTCATTTCAGAGTTCTTCCAGACAAAGGGGAGATAAAGAAGATAATGACAGAAGCTCAGGGGATGGGGCCTCATTAAGATTGTTATACACAAATGCTGATGGATTAGCTGGTAAGGCAGTAGAATTAAAAGATAGGATTCACAACAGTAAGGCAGATATAGCAGCAATTACAGAGACTAAGTTGAGTGAGGACATAAACAGTGTCACAGTTTTTCCTAAGGGCTTCAGAATACTAAGGGTTGAAAGATCTGAGAGGACTGGTGGAGGGATAGCACTGCTCATAAGTGAAAGGATTCAAGTTGAAGAAATAAACTTGGCTATAGAAAGTGAGTTCAAGGAATTTCTTGTTGCTCGCATAAATACTGGGTCAGAGAGCATTATAATAACTGTTGTATGCAACTCACCAAGGAACCAAAATAGGCTTGAAGTTTATGATGAAAGTCATATAGGTACTATTGAAGTCATAAACTCAGTTGTTAACATGGCACGGGAAAAAAAATGTAGGATTTTGATTATGGGAGACTTTAATCATAAAGAGATAGATTGGATAAATCTTGACCCACACAGTGGTGAGGACTCATTCGGGGCAAGATTCCTAGATTGCGTACAAGGGAATTTCCTACACCAACATGTAATGGAACCAACAAGGGCCAGGGGTGGGGATGAGCCATCACTACTTGATCTAGTGTTCACAGATAATGTGTTGGATATTGAAAAAATTGAGTATGAACCACCAATTGGAAAGAGTGACCACTGTGTGTTGGTGATGGAGTATATCATTGAAGATATTCTTCCTGAGAGTAGAGGCACTGAGGACATGAGGAGGAACTATCCGAAAGGAGATTACATCAAAATGAATGAGCTTTTTGCAGTTATTGACTGGAGAACCTTATTTTACAACAAATCTGTACAAGAAATGTATGACATCTTTTGTGAGAAATATGGGAAGATAGTAGATTGCTGCATACCTGTCACCAAAGTAGGTGTAATTCATGCCAGAGAGAAAAGGTTCGATAATAGGTGTAAAAGAGCTAAGGAGTGGAGAGACAAATGCTGGAAAAGGTATAGGAGGAGAAAAAACATAAATGCCTGGCAAACCTACAAAAGAGCAAGAAATGACTACCTAAGTAAAAGGAGAGAGGCAGAGAGAGACTATGAGAGGGACATCACCAGGAAGGCTAAAGAAATTACCAAGCTTTTCCACAGCTTTATCAGAGGAAAACTGAAGGAAAAAGAACAGGTTTTAAGGCTAAAGAGAGCAGATGGAAGCATCACTGAGACGGATGAAGAGATCTGCAAAGAATTGAACAAGGAGTTTCAGTCAGTATTTACAGTAGAAAATACCCCACCCTCTCAGATTGCAGAGATAGAAGCTCAATGGCCGGTATTAGAGAACATCAACCTTACAGCCACAGAGGTATGCAAAGTGCTGATGGATTTAGATGTTCATAAAGCTACAGGTCCTGATGACATATCCCCTCATGTGCTTAAAAAATGTGCAAACTCAATATCAGTGGCACTAAGTATCATATTTAAAAAGTCACTGGAGTCAGGGGAGATTCCAAGATGCTGGAAACAAGCAAATGTGATACCTATCTTCAAAAAGAGAAGGAGGGATACGGCTCTGAACTATAGACCAGTTTCCTTGACCAGCATAGATTGCAAAGTTATGGAGAAACTACTAAGGAAACATATCTCTCTTCACTTGGAATCCTTCAACTTTTTGTCAGTGAGGCAACATGACTTCAGAGAAGGTAGATCAACAGTAACAAACTTATTAGAATTTTATGATGAGGTAAACCGAATCTTACAGGAAAGAGAGGGCTGGGCAGATTGCATATTCCTAGACTTCCAGAAAGCGTTTCACACTGTTCCACATGGGAAACTTATTAGGAAGCTGCAATCAATGGCTAAAATAGGTGGAAATGTTTTAGAATGGATAAAAACTTACTTAGAAGGAAGGGAACAGAGGGTTAGAGTAAGACACTCAGTGTCTGAATGGAGAAGAGTTAGTAGTGGAGTTCCACAGGGTTCAGTTTTAGGGCCACTTTTGTTCCTTGTATATGTAAATGACCTACCAGAGTCTGTAAATTCATTCATGAATATGTTTGCAGATGATGCAAAGATTGTGAAGAAAGTAAAAAAACGAGAACAATGGTAGAAAACTTCAGGAGGATCTAAATAATCTGCATGAGTGGTCAGAAAAGTGGCTAATGAAATTCAATACTTCAAAATGTAAGGTAATGAGAATGGGTACAAGTGCAAGAAGGCCCAAGCTTGACTGCTCGGTGGCTGGAGTACAACTTCAAGGGACAGAAAATGAGAGATCTAGGAGTAAACATACTGGCAGATTTGTCTCCAGAAATACAAATAAATGGCATAGTAAGGGCAGCATATGCATTCTTATCAAATGTAAGGGTAGCCTTCAGGCACATGGACAAGGAAATGTTCAGAAATATTTATGTAACCTGTGTGAGGCCAAATCTCGAATATGCAGCCCCCTTTTGGAATCCGCACTTGAAAAAGCACATAGCTAAGCTTGAAAAAGTTCAAAGACATGCCACGAAACTGGTGCCAGAAATACGCAATTTCAGTTATGATGAGAGGCTCAGGGAATTAGACTTACCATCACTCGAAGCTAGAAGAGTGAGGGGGGATATGGTGACAGTCTTTAAATTCCTTCATGGTTATGATAGAGTGGATAGGGATCGATATTTTGATATGGTTGGCTCTAGAACTAGAGGTCATAGTTTGGAGCTTCGTAAGAAAACTTCTTTGCAGGATGTAAGGAAATGCTTTTTCAGTGTAAGAGTAGTTGATAATTGAAATTCGCTAAGCGAGGAGGTAGTTAATGCTATCTCAATCCATAGTTTTAAGGACAGGTATGATAAGTATCACTAAGTATAAAATGGAAGCGATCAGGAGACGGGAAGATACGAGCTTTGGGCTCTTTCCCGTAAACACAATTAGGTAATCACAATTAGGTAATCACACACACACACACACACACACACAGGTTTTAAGGCTAAAGAGAGCGGATGGAAGCATCACTGACACGGATGAAGAGATCTGCAAAGAATTGAACAAGGAGTTTCAGTCAGTATTTACAGTAGAAAATACCCCACTCCCTCAGATTGCTGAGATAAAAGCTCAGGGCTGGTATTAGAAAACATCAACCTTACAGCCACAGAGGTATGCAAAGTGCTGATGGATTTAGATGTTCATAAAGCTACAAATCCTGATGACATATCCCCTCATGTGCTTAAAAAATGCACAAACTCAATATCAGTGGCACTAAGTATCATATTTAAAAAGTCACTGGAGTCAGGGGAGATTCCAAGATGCTGGAAACAAGCAAATGTGATACCTATTTTCAAAAAGGGAAGGAGGGATACGGCTCTGAACTATAGACCAGTTTCCTTGACCAGCATAGTTTGCAAAGTTATGGAGAAACTACTAAGGCAACATATCTCTCTTCACTTGGAATCCTTCAACTTTTTGTCAGTGAGGCAACATGGCTTCAGAGAAGGTAGATCAACAGTAACAAACTTATTAGAATTTTACGATGAGGTAAGCCGAATCTTACAGGAAAGAGAGGGCTGGGCAGATTGCATATTCCTAGAATTCCATAAAAAGTTTGACACTGTTCCACATGGGAGACTTATTAGGAAGCTGCAAGCAATGGCTAGAACAGGTGGAAATGTCTTGGAATGAATAAAAACTTACTTAGAAGACTTAGAAGGAAGGGAACAGAGGGTTAGAGTAAAACACTCAGTGTCTGAATGGAGAAGAGTTAGTAGTGGTGTTCCACAGGGTTCAGTTTTAGGGCCACTTTTGTTCCTTGTATATGTAAATGACCTACCAGAGTCTGTAAATTCCTTCATGAATATGTTTGCAGATGATGCAAAGATTGTGAAGAAAGTAAAAAAACGAGAATATTGGTAGAGAACTTCAGGAGGATCTAAATATCTGCATGAGTGGTCAGAAAAGTGGCTAATGAAATTCAATACTTCAAAATGTAAGGTAATGAGAATGGGTACAAGTGCAAGATGGCCCAAGCTTGACTACTCGGTGGCTGGAGTACAACTTCAAGAGACAGAAAATGAGAGAGATCTAGGAGTAAACATACTGGCAGATTTGTCTCCAGAAATACATATAAATGGCATAGTAAGGGCAGCATATGCATTCTTATCAAATGTAAGGGTAGCCTTCAGGCACATGGACAAGGAAATGTTCAGAAATATTTATGTAACCTATGTGAGGCCAAAACTCGAATATGCAGCCCCCTTTTGGAATCCACACTTGAAAAAGCACATAGCTAAGCTTGAAAAAGTTCAAAGACATGCCACGAAACTGGTGCCAGAAATACGCAATCTCAGTTATGATGAGAGGCTCAGGGAATTAGACTTATCATCACTCAAAGCTAGAAGATTGAGGGGGAAATGGTGACAGTCTTTAAATTCCTTCATGGTTATGATAGAGTGGATAGGGATCGATATTTTGATATGGCAGGCTCTAGAACTAGAGGTCATAGTTTGAAGCTTCGTAAGAAAACTTCTTTGCAGGATGTAAGGAAATACTTTTTCAGTGTAAGAGTAGTTGATAATTGAAATTCGCTAAGCGAGGAGGTAGTTAATGCTATCTCAATCCATAGTTTTAAGGACAGGTATGATAAGTATCACTAAGTATAAAATGGAAGCGATCAGGAGACGGGAAGATATGAGCTTTGGGCTCTTTCCCGTAAACACAAGTAGGTAAGTACAATGAGGTAAGTACACACAATCTCAATCCATAGTTTTAAAGACAGGTATGATAATTATCACTGAGTAAAAAATGGAACAGATCAGAAGACGGGAAGATACGAGCTTTGGGCTCGTTCCCATAAACACAATTAGGTAATCACAATTGGGTAATCACACGCATATATATACACGCAGGGGTCCTCAATTATCGTCAGTCCCGTTCCTGCAATGTGATATAACTTGATTTCAGCTTAAATCGGAACACACCAAAATAAGCACCTATGCTAAACCTGTAGTAAAGCTTCTCCCATTTCCATGCATTCCACTGTCACTCATTTCCCTCCATGTTGACTGCTCTCATTTTCTTCAAAACACTGCCATCAGAAGAATCTGCTTTGCACTTGGGGGACATAATATGGGAAATTATAAAAAAGAAGCAAAATAATTTGATGTGTTGGAACTACGAAACATCGTACCTTGAGGACAGTTTAAACTGAGTACTATTTTGTATATATATATATATATACATATATATATATATATATATATATATATATATATATATATATATATATATATATATATATATATATATATATATATATATATACACACACACACATACCCAGTTCATGAATCAACGCAAAGATAGGTTCTCAGAAGTGCTGCGTATTTTAATTTTCACGTAATTTAACGAGTTATTTTCCATTAGAAACAATGATAATGGGCGTAGCTCATTCCACAGCCGTCCATAGACACACTATATTAAAGACATAAGATAAGTAAAACATATTTCTATCAGTACATAACAAAGCAGAAAGACCTGTAGTTATTTATATTAACATGCAAATAGTATACAATATAAAAGATATACATATTTACTGCACAGTAAACAAATTAATGCACTCTATTATGTGATGGGCAACAGGCATACACTGGGTCGTACATGGTGGCGGTGAGCATGAGGATGCAAATATTTTGCCGCCTCCGTATGAGCTGATGCACCCTCGCACGCTATTTCCCTGACGATATTATATCGAATGCTTATTTTCAATTTTCTTCATAATATTCGATTGCATTAAATGGTAGAAGAGGAGGAGGAAGCGGGAGAACGAACCTCTATCAGCAAACATTTTGCCGCTTCCCTGTCAGTTAATGCTTATCACTATTCAGGCACAATATCTTACACATAAAATATTATTTTATTCACTCTATTTAGGGTTTATCTAATTTTCAAGATTATAAAAATATTAATATTCCTTGGTGCCAAACATTATTCTATCTTCTTTACATATCGGCCACGCTGAACGAAATCTAAAAATAAACAAATTCAACTCAGAGAAAAAGAAAACTACAGATTTCATTACAAAGGAAACGTATATCGTACTGTACATGGGAGTCTTAAATGAAATATATATATTCTCTAAAGGCTATTTCCCAGATGATATTATATCGAAAGTTAGTTTGCTGTTTGTTCTTAATGCTTTTTTTCAATTTCCTTCATAATATTCAATCGCATTAAGCAGTAGAAGAGAAGGAGGATGCGGGAGAACGAACCTCTATCCACAGATGTTTTGCCACTTCCGTATCAGCTGATGCACCCTCGCACCCTATTTCCCTGATGATGTTCTAAACATTATTTTATCTTCTTTACATATCGACCATGCTGCACGAAATCTAAACGTAAACAAAGTCAGCTAAGAGGAAAAGAAAACTATACAATTCATATTAAAGAAAACGTATATTGTACTGTACATGGGAAACTTAAATGAAATATATATATTCCCTATAGGCTATTTCCCTGATGATATTATATTGAAAGTTTGTATGCTGTTTGTTCTTATAGCTTTTTTTAAAGTTTCTTCATAATATTCGATCGCATTAAGCGGTAGAAGAAGAGGAGGATGCGGGAGAACGAACCTCTATCCACAAACATTTTGCCGCCTCCGTATCAGCTGATGCACCCTCGCAAGCTATTTTCTTGATTATATTATATCGAAAGGTTGTTTGCTGTTTGTTCTTAATGCTTTTTTTCAATTTTCTTCATAATATTCGATCACATTAAGCGGTATAAGAGGAGGAGGATGCGGGAGAACGAACCTCTATCAGCTAATGTTTTGCCGCTTCAGTATCAGCTGATGCTTATCACTATTAAGGCACAATATCTTACTCATAAAATATTTATTTACTCACTCTATTTGGGGTTTATCTAATTTTTAAGATTATAGTATTATTAATATTCCTTGGTTCTAAACATTATTCTATCTTCTTTACATATCGACCATGCTGCACGAAATCTAAAGGTAAACAAAGTCAGCTAAGAGGAAAAGAAAACTATACAATTCATTTTAAAGAAAATGTATATCGTACTGTCCATGGGAAACTTAAATAAAATATATATATTCCCTATAGGCTATTTCCCTGATGATATTATATCGAAAGTTTGTATGCTGTTTATTCTTAATGCTTTTTTTCAATTTCCTTCATAATATTCGATTGTATTAAGCGATAGAAGAGGGGAGGATGCGGGAGAACGAACCTCTATTCACAAACATTTTGCCACTTCCGTATAAGCTGCTGCACCCTCACACGCTATATCCCTGTCGATATTCTATAAAGAATTGGTTTGCTGTTTGTTCTTAATGCTTCTTTTCCTGGGCGTTTTAGTGGTCATGATAGCTGAATAAAAATATGCAAAAAAGCACAGGAAATGAAAAGCTTACCACAACAGCAGTTAGAACAAGCGATATGTCCACACAGCATGTTGGGTGAAGAGAGACTGAAGCACATGGCAGCATGGCAGGAAGCTGCTTCCGAGGCAGTAGCGTAGTTACTTAACTGAACCAATTTTTTTTTGCTTTTTCTCGCGAGCATTTTTTGCAAAATTAAATTTTTTCACTATTATTTTCAAGACGTGTTATTCTATTTTCACGTAGTTTAAATTTGCATAAATTACGAGGTGACTGTATAGAGGAGGTCCTCATTTAATGTCAGGGTCCTGTTCCTGACAGCTAACTTGAAGCAAATTTCGACTTAAGTCGGAATCCACCTACATTCAATCTTTGGTCCCCCAACCCATGTTAAAAATAAATCATTCAAAACATTGGAAATAAAATATATGTATGTAATCTATGATGAAAAAAATACTAAAACTAATCTTAATAATATTGCTTACCCTTTAAGTGATCATTAATCTATAGAAATAAAGTTCTCATTGTAAGATACAGGTACTGTATAATAAAACTAACTTATAAACATAAAAATATATGTACTGTATACACTACAATAATACTGCATAGAACAAAACTGTAGGTTCTGTATTGTTTTACTCATTTGGTGTGCATGCATAGGGAGGGAGAGACTGGTTTATTAGAAGGAAGTTGAAGAGGCAGCTGCTGAGGAGACTGGGGCAGGTGAGTTTGGAGAGGCAAAAGAACATACAGTACATAATCTATAGAAAAAATACTGTACTATAATTTCACCTTGTATGATACTGTATAATAAAACTAATATTATAAACAAAAAAATATTAGACAACACTGTAGGTACTGTATTTCTTACTTTTACTCATATGGTTTGATGATCATGGCCATGGTCGTACGACCTAATCCGAGATTGCATCCAATGTTTGTCGAAGATTCTTTAATTTCAGCATGGTTAACTACTTCAGTTTTAAATTCCATGGTGATGGCATTTCTTTCCTTAGTGGCACTGCTATCAGAACTATCACAAAGATGCTTGGGAAGCATAGTAATATCAGTAACGAGCGAACACAACGAAAGAACAGATGAAAGCACTTGACACAATATGGTGGACAGGAATAAACCGAGTAGTAGCTTTTTCCCTCTTCTAATGCCAAATGATGCCTGACTCTTACACTACGCTCAACAAACTATCTCGAATAAAATCGTATTTACAGCTATGCTTTTCTTTTCTTAAATTCAATACAATTCTTTAGTATAACCAAGCATATAAATAAATAAATATATAAAGTCATTAACTTGATAAATATGAATACAGTACAACTGTGTTTGTTAGCTTTGCATTCATGTGTATTTCAAATAAAATTGTAATTACAGCTATGTGATTGGTATTTTTTTTATTCAATACAATTTTTCAATAAAACCAAATACTGTTTATTTAATAAAAAAATTAACTTGATAAATACGAAAACAGCTATGTTTGCAAGCTTTGTATTTATGTATATTTCAAATATTCGTATTTAGTGCTATGTGGTTTTTTTTTTCAATTCAATATAATCCATCAATAAAACCAAACATATAAACAAATAAATAAATAAAGCCATTAACTTGATAAATATGATTACAGCAGTGCTGCAAACTGTGTATTCCTCCGCCACTATCAAAAACTATTTTGGCAAGCAGTTTTACTTTATTGCACCAGCCTGTTAGGTTGAATGATTAATTTTTTAATAATCTATTAATTATTTTTTGGCCTTTGTCGTTGGGGCAAAACAACATAAGTTGCAATGATGCTATATGAAGACCTATATATATATATATATATATATATATATATATAATATATATATATATATATATATATATATATATATATATATATATATATATATATATATATATAAATAAGTACAAACTGTTAGCATACAGCACTAAATAGTAAGGAAGCCCATCAGTGAAACAAAATTTATAAAACAATGCTATATTTCGGATCCTAACTGGATCCCTTCTCAAGCACAACTGTGCTTGAGAAGGGATCCAGTTAGGATCCGAAATATAGCATTGTTTTATAAGTTTTGTTTCACTGATGGGCTTCCTTACTATATAT
>JAXCGZ010000113.1:117500-143113 GCA_037179515.1 Halocaridina rubra | reverse complement strand
ATGATCAATTTGTCGTTGCCTCTGGGCACAAATTCACAAGCCTTCTTAATTTCAACATAAAATGAAACCGAGGAAGGGTTCATCATACTTACAATATTCTGTTCTGTATTGATGATGAAGTTTTAGAGCTATATTTAATTGTTAGAGACTTAAATTAACGAATTATATTTACTTCATATTGTAGGGATTGCTGCCCATATATTTCGTTATAAAGGAAACTTATTTTATATACTCACCCGCGTCTACATGCCTGTAGATCCAAGCCCATATCAGCCCCTGTAGGATGAGCCTCAGGCGCTGGGCCCTGTCCATAGTGGAGAGGGGAGGAGAGGCGACACGGGTGCTTGAGTTAGCCGCGCACCTCCCGCATAGCGCAGCCTCTCTCGCTCTCTCACTCGCTCTTTTCACTTGTTCCTTACCATGACAGGACCCGATATGAAGGACTTCCCTGCCCTGCCCCGAAGCCGCGCCCCGTCTCGACACTCATCTTACCCGACCCAGCTTGTCGTGCCTCTTATTCAAAACGCCCACATATGGCACTCCTGAAATGAACGTTTATGCCCAACCCTTCCAGTACGAATATCAGAAATTTAGGAATTTTCGGTAATATTGGATATAATTTGCTCAGTGATTTTAGTGGTTTATATTACCAAAATGGTTGGCATTTTAGATATTTGTGGAGGAGTAGGTCATGTACATTGGCAGCGGGGTTGAGGAAAGGCCACGGTGGCACCATGAGTGCCACGAAAGCTTTACAGACTTAAGAATCTCTTATCACACCTGCACCTCACAGCTGCTACCAGACGCTCTACTCACATTCTAATCACGTCTCCTACTACAACTTCATTTCTCAAAATTTGAATTTTTTCAGGGGTGTCATTTTCTGTCTGGAAAACAGATACTTATGTTGACTTAAAAGTTTCGTTAGGTCATGTCACTTAACTACATTTATTAATTAATTTAAAATTTTTTCCTACAATTTACATTGAGTATTAATAAAGAACCTTAATGATAGAATGATATTATTATATAAGTCAAATCAAATCCAATTGTATATATGCCAATAAACAAGCAATCAATAAAATGAGTAAGGAGTAAACAGAATAAAGAATGAACACTATGTATATAACCTAGAAAAAAGATATATATTGTGTTTCTAGTAGTAACTTCGTATTTATATATAGATATTGGCTTCTTCACAATAGAGTATGCTAATAATTAGAAAATGATGCACTTTATCATCTAGTTTTTTTAATGTATTTCATTTATGTAAACTTTCATAATTTATCTGCCTTTGGAAGGGGAAATTCCTGAGATTGTAAATGTTTATTTTATTTATTTATATATTGGTATTAACAGAGGTAATTCTTTGAGAGCAAATTTTCAAATTTAGTATTTTTTAGTACCACTTATATGGGATATGTTAACACTGTATATATATATATATATATATATATATATATATATATATATATATATATATATATATATATATATATATACATATATATATATATATATATATATATATATATATATATATATATATATATATATATATATATATATATATATATATATATATATACACTCGAAGTTTGGGCATCGCATGATTAACAGTCATCACAAATAATGTTATGTGTGTTATTATTCTGGAAACATGATAGGCCAAACATTAGAGTTCTCTCTCTCTCTCTCTCTCTCTCTCTCTCTCTCTCTCTCTCTCTCCTCTCTCTCTCTCTCTCTCTCTCTCTCTCTCTCTCTCTCCTACGTATTAATCGTATTCATGGCTTCTTGATTCTAGAACAGTCCATCCTCAGTAGACCAGTAAACTCATTTACACTTTCAGAATGATATCATCGAGACAATAACCTTCTGCTTGTTTGGATTATATGTTAATATGGCGGAGGACATAAGCTCTCTAACTAGTTCCTGAACTATCATCTCGATATTTTTTTTTTTTTAGTATGACACCAAGATGGTCTAAGAAAAATGCCCTCAGAAGGCCTTAGCACGAAGAAACATAAAGCAAAGAGATACATCTAATGATGAAGAGTGTTGTGACTTGTTAGATGTGAAGGGAAAATGAGAGATGTGTAATAAATATGCAAGAGTATTCTGTGTAGCTGTAGGCATATAAAAGAAGGAAGACTTACCATCGAACTGTCCAGGACAGTCCTAAATAGTTCTAAATAACCTCCAGCTGTAGCTTCTCAACAGGTGGCTGGTGCCATGGGCCAACCTACTACATAGTTTCCATCACAGTATGACTAACTCACTTCCCTTGACGCTATATTTTAGATATTTTTACCTAGAGGTGCAAGAAGAGTAATTTACTATTACTTTACGGATAGTTATGTACGCCAATAGCTTTTAATTCCCTTACCTCTCCAACTTAACTGCGTCCATCTCCATTCGTATATGGGGATTAATTGTGACACACACACACACACACACACACACCACACACACACACACACACACACACACACACACACACACACACACACATATAAATATATATATATATATATATATATATATATATATATATATATATATATATATATATATATATATATGTTGAAGCCTCAATGATGCACTGGTCTCAGTCTATTAAATATCTTGTGACTTTTGATGATGGTTTTCTATTTCATGAAACTCTGATGTCTCTACTAACTTTGGCGTGAACAGATATTCTGAAATTGACGTCCATAGTATAGTTACTTACCTTTTAGGCCAGTAAAGCAAGTTCTCTCCAGTTTTCCTTCCAGAAATTCACAAAATTATTTTGATTTATTAGACCTTTATATGAACTGGGACATGCATTTTATCAAAAGTGAAGAAAGGTTCGGTTAGGTTAGGGTAGGTTAGGTCAGGATAAAATTTGAGCATGAAGGAATAACTTAACTTTTAACCTAACCTAACCTAACCCTTTCTTTATTGTTGAAAAAAGATAGGTCCGAATTCTTAAGGGTCTCTTATTTATTTCAAATTCCGTTAATGGGGGATACAAAACTATATCAAGTGTATGCTAGTCCCAAACCCGAATGGATAGAGAAAATTAGTATCAGGAAGGGCATCTGACCTAATACAATGAACCAAACTTATGTACTTACCTCTAAGAAGTTAGCGAAACACAGCATCCTCATATAAACACTAAGAACCTTTAGATAAAGAAAAACGATGTTTATTTATTATGTAGATACCCAGCCAAATTTGCTATCAATATATATGGAAATTATATTTATTTTGTGTTTTATTTGTCACAATTAGTCCCCATTTGAAAAAGGGTGGACGCAGAAAGGTTGAAACTATAAAGGCAATTAAGGCTAGATACTCTTCCTAACTCCCCGCGGCAGGAAAATATCCGCGTTAGTCAGGCTTGTCACAGTTTGACTTGAACGCTCTTCCACTGAGCAGACCCAGCCCAATTTGGGGGGGATTGATATAACCTCAAATGTACACTTGAAACCTCAATGTTGTTGTTGTTTGCTAATTAAGGTATCACTGTTAATGCTCATTATAAAGGAGGGAGGACACAAATATAATTAATAATCACCAAGTTTACCATCATGACGCACTTGAAATCAGAAGTCATGACAAATGTTCTTGTTTGATAATGTTTCATTCGTCCCCAAAATGCCAATACAAATTAATCTCTCTCTCTCTCTCTCTCTCTCTCTCTCTCTCTCTCTCTCTCTCTCTCTCTCTCTCTCTCTCTCTCTCTCTCTCTCTCTCTCTCTCTCTCTCTCTCTTCTTCTTCTTCTTCTTCTTCTGATGATGATGATGATGATGATGATGATGATGATGATGATGATGATTATGATGGTGGTGGTGAAGGAATAATGCTCTCATGTCTAAGGCAGATCGTCATAGCATTATGGTCATTACAGGGAAGATTCGAGTCAGTCAAAATATAGACACCTAATGTACATTTATTCCTGATTAAACAAACAAACAAACAAACATTTATTTAACCTAACCTAACCTTCCCTAAGTTTAGGATATTTTTGATATTATTAATTCCAGCGTTCAACCTCACTCTTAAATTAGGCATCTGCCTTTTGCCTCAATACCTGATAAAGGACCTAAAAATATCACGAGGTGCCTATTCCAGAGTTCGAAGAGTAAATCTCTACATCTTCATTATATTTAAGTCATGATTCCTCATCTTTCTCTCCTTAGCATCGACTGTATGAGATAATTGCAACTCGTAAATAAATTGATAACCTTTCCTTTCCTAGCCTAAACTAAGGGTTAAGTGCATCCTTTGAATGGCGGATGCAGGAAGCCGTGTGTCGACCAGGCCTATTCTGAGTATATAGTAAAGGAGACGCGGATCAAAATGAGAAGTCAGGCCAAGTTTAGAAAGCCACTAGTAATTGTCTGGAAACGCATCTAAATGACGATCCATGAACGATTGATCCTCAAAGTGATAAACATCGGTCTACCAGGCGTATGGTAAATTGAGCATATCAGTATACATTTATATCTGGGTGTAAGGAAGGAGATTCTGCTTTTATTCCTTAGCTCCAATATATTTGTGTCCACTCCTATTTGAATGGGAACAAATTGTGACAGCGAAAGTCAGCAAGCGTCAAGATGAAACGTCTGTTTTATATACATTTTGCTGTTTAATGGTGCTTGTACTCTCTCTCTCTCTCTCTCTCTCTCTCTCTCTCTCTCTCTCTCTCTCTCTCTCTCTCTCTCTCTCTCTCTCTCTCTCTCTCTCTGCCAAGCAATTTCAGGGAATAAGAACATGTTCATTATTGCTATAACTCAATGATTCGAGTCAAACTAGCCTAGTATCGCTAAATGTGTATTTTTTGAATTCGTCGATTATTGAGTAACTTTACCTAACCTAACCCGCCTAGACTACCCTAAACTAAAGTAGCGTTACAAGAAGAGCCAGGAGTGCATATCAGGCTTGGTTAGTTTAGATTAGTCTACATACATGGATATCAGAATTTATGCACACATTATAATATGCACAGTGTGCATTTGTGGCATAACTATGTAGTACGTGTGTGTGTGTGTATGTGTGTGTGTGTGTGTGTGTGTGTGTGTGTGTGTGTGTGTGTGTGTGTGTGTGTGTGTGTGTGTGTGTGTGAGTAGTTACCTAATTTTACTCACGGGAAGCAGCCCTATGCTCATAATACCCGGTCTCCTGGTCGATTTCCTTTATCGACCATTAACGATTAATCTAAATATCCCCAGAATTAAGACTTTAGCATCTACCTTGTCCTCATTTAAGGAATATTAATTATCACTTTTTATGTGTCCGTGTATACGTGTGTATGTGGAGGTGTGTATAGTAGTTATGTGTGTATGTATGTATTGTATGCAAAGAACAACGAAGACTGTCAAAGGAAGACGAGAGAGATTATTTTATTTTATTTTATTAATTTATTGCGCCAAGGCGTCAGACATTACATGAGTTCATACAAATATTGCTTCAAATGGATATAAAATCAAGAATTGAACATGGTTTACAGGGAGGTGTACATATTGATAAAACATTGCTGCATACTAACACACAACTCACAGAATGGCAGCACAGAGTACATTATATGCAAAAGTAAAGCTCAGAGAAACGCAGAATGCACAAACAGAATTATATAGCAACATACAGAAAATATATGTATAATTCAATATAATTAATGGCCACCAAAGTGAGGAAAACGAGCAAGAATAACATCAAGGTTGTCATCATTAAGTAAAAATGAGCAGATCTGTATTAAGTTCTGACCTCGTGGTAAAACATCTCTCACTGCGGGGCACTGAAGACAATAGTGGTCAAGAGTGTTAGCATTAGTTCGGTCGCATAATTTACAGGAGGTGTACTGTGGCATATCTAGAGTCTGGGAGACCTGCCATAAAGGCCGATACCCCATTCTGAGCCGAGCACTAACTACATTGTTTTTCCGCACCATTAACCCGCGTCTGCGATACTTGTAGCGACTGTGAAGGAAGTGATCATGGTGCTGTATGGACACACTGTTGGCCCTCTCCGTGTCCCTGCGCTGGACCGTCATGGCAAACCCAGCTGAGTAGATGATGTTACGTAGGCATCGGAGGGAGGGCTCAGCGTCCACAGCATGCCCATCCAGCATACAGGCCGCCTTGGCAAGACGATCCGCTGTGTCGTTGCCAGTCAGCCCAATGTGGGATGGAGTCCACAAAAAAGACACAACAAGAGAAGCATCCCGAGCGGCTGCGAGGCGACATAGTATATTTCCCACAGTACGGCCACAGATAGGTCTTGGCGAGGATAGGGCTTGTAGGGCCGATTGGGAGTCACAAATTATTACCCCATTCACTCGTCGTCGAACAAGGAGAGTCACGGCATCCAAGATGGCATTCAGTTCACAGTAGGTGGAGCTCGACGAGGTGGGTAGTCTACGGCCAATCCATGAATCAGCCGGCACAGGCGGCTCCATGGTGGGGGAAAACACAGCACATGCCGCCCTCCCATCTGCTTGCACAGAACCATCAACATAGACGTGGTGTGCTGCAGGGACAGACGTGGATACATCAGCGATAGTCTCCAGAGCTAACTGTCTCTGCAAGGGGGGATAGACATCCTTCGAGGTCGGTGTATATGTGACAGCGGGGAGGGGGACACGCCAGGGTGGTAAATCTGGGACAGCCGCCTGCACTGGCAGGTCGATGTCAAGGCCACGGAGAATGTCACTCACCACCCTGATAAGGTTATGACCTCCTGCTCGAAGTGGGAGCCTGGGTGCGTCTGGATCAAGGGACGTCCTCATGACAGCAGAGAAGTACGGAGCAAGAAAGGGGTAGTGAAGACACTTAACAGTAAAATAGGACACATTGGCATAAATCCTCTCCACAAGAGGGGGTAAGTTGAGCTCCAACTGCATACTCACAATACGGGTAGAGAGAGAACATCCCAAGATAAATCTCATGACTCGATTCTGGAACTTTTCAAGTGGCTCGAGAGCTGGTTTAGGAAGTTGACACAAGGCAGGAGACAGATAGTCAACCACTGACCGAAGTAGTAGGATGTAGAGGGTCCTCGCCACTGGGATGGAGACTCCTGCAGCATTGTTGGCAAGCCACTTGACAGGTGCAAAGCGGGGCTCCAGACGGTCAAGAAGGCTCTTCACAAAGGGATGAATTCGTTGACGAGCAGGTATAGCTGGGGTGATCCGGACAGGTGCACCTAAATACGTGTACTGTGTGCAGTGAGGGATGACATTACCACCCATGGCGAATGCGGGCAGTGCTCTGCAGTTGCGTGAAGTAAAAATCCTGCTTTTTTCTGGGGAGATAATAAGGCCACAGGAGGTAGCAGACACGTAAAAGTCATGGAGCATGTGCTGAAGGTCGTGAGTTGAGGTCGTGTGGATGCATATGTCGTCCGCATAGCAGGTAACTGTAGTACCGGGGATGACAGGAAGGAGGGAGAGTAGACGATGCATAAGGATATTGAATAGAAAAGGACTTAGCACACCCCCCTGAGGAGTACCCAGTTCAAACCGTTCATAGGAGCTATACGACCCTTTAAAAAGGACGCTTGATGTTCTGTTGCAGAGATATCCCCGTATCCATTTCAGTATGTTCCCCCGAACTCCAAAGTCCACCAGCTGGTCAAGAATAATTTCCTTGTTGGCTATATCGAAGGCAGATTTGAGGTCCAGGAAGGCGACCACACTGGTGGGAGAAAGACGGGTGTAGAGTTCAGCGAGGCAGTGATGTGTGCTCCGTTGTGGGAGGAAACCATAAAGACTGGGGGAGAGTTTATCCTGTAGACGGTGCATGAGCCGGGCAAGAAGGATGCGTTCAAACACTTTGCTGAAGCAGGAGGTGAGGGAGATAGGCCTAAATTTGTCGGTTCCAGGTTTTGGTAGAGGAATAATAGTGCTTCTGGTCCAGGCAGAGGGCACATGCCCCAAGCAAAAGCAAAGATTGAAGAGGCGCAGTAGGGGGTTACCAGGAACTTTCTGAAGAAGATGGAGAACTTGATATGTAAGACCATCCTCCCCAGGGGCAGTAGCCTTAATCCTAGCAAGAGCACGTCGTAGTTCATCCTCTGTGAATGGGATGTCATCCTCTTCATCCGTCTGTAGTAATGCACCCATTAGGCGGAGGTTACGAACACTGCGGTGGGTGGAGAGTGCCTCTTGAACGTTCCCGGGAAGGTTGCAAGTTTGTGACTGTGCTGACCAGGTAGTAATGAGGTCCTGAGCGTACTCAAGTGGACTGTGGTGTAGAGCACAGGTGGGTTTCTTCTTGACAGCCTTCCTTATAAGATGCCACATAGTCCCAGCGCTAGTCTGATGGTTAATACTATCCGTAAATTTCTGCCAATACTCCGTGTGCACACACTTCTGCAGGGCAACTAGATCATCCCTCGCCAACTGATATTGGTGCAGGTGGTCAGGGGTGGGCTGTCTTTGAAAGGAGAGTCCAGCATCCACAGCTGTCCTTTCCGCCTGGGCAATACGCTGATCCAAAGTCCAGGAATGGGCCTCAGGGCGACGTGGAACGTGTGGTCTGAGAACATAATGCGTGTAGAAGTCATGTGTAGAATCCACCAACGAGAGAGAGAGAGAGAGAGAGAGATTATTTTATTTTATTAATTTATTGCGCCAAGGCGTCAGACATTACATGAGTTCATACAAATATTGCTTCAAATGGATATAAAATCAAGAATTGAACATGGTTTACAGGGAGGTGTACATATTGATAAAACATTGCTGCATACTAACACACAACTCACAGAATGGCAGCACAGAGTACATTATATGCAAAAGTAAAGCTCAGAGAAGAGAGAGAGAGAGAGAGAGAGAGAGAGAGAGAGAGAGAGAGAGAGAGAGAGAGAGAGAGAGAGAGAGAGAGAGAGAGAGAGAGAGAGAGAGAGAGAGAGAGAATATGTGATGTAGGAGGAGTGAGTGTCTTTACCATAAAGAATGAGTAGGTGTAAGTTGATGACCATGATGAATGCCACTAGGAAGGCATGAGAGGGTGCACAGGAAGAAGAAGAAGAAGAGGGAGGAGGAGGACCTGTGTGTGTGTGTGTGTGTGTGTGTAGCATGTATGTACGTATATGTCTGTGTGCAAAATATTAAAATGTGAACTCCAAATTGACTGATCTTATGTTTGAAGTGTGTGTGTGTGTGTGTGTGTGTGTGTGTGTGTGTGTGTGTGTGTGTGTGTGTGTGTGTGTGTGTGTGTGTGTGTGTGTGTGTGTGTGTGTGTGTGTGTGTTTATGTGCTTGCGCCATTTGCTTGATCTTAAATTTGAAGCGCGTTTGTGTTTGTGTGTATGTGTTCGTACGTGCATGAGGTTAGCATTGGACTGACTTAGACATGGCCTATGACAATTCCTAATTCTTGAACAAAGGAAAAAATTATCTCCAATATTTCATAAGTACTTTGTTCGTTTCATTTAAAATTTTTACATTTTAATTATTTCTTCTGCGGACGAGAAGTGAGCTACGGACCCTCTTGCCCCTATCTAGCTTGTGAAAATACCATTTCACCATCGAACCCACGCGCCTACTGCTGGATATACGAAGGTTAAAAGATTAGGTTAGAGTATTTTATTAATATTTTGCCCTAAAACTTGTGAGTCTTTGCCAATATCAACCCTCGACCTTTGAAACCACAATACTAATGTTGGAGATACAAAGGTTAACAGATTGGATGAGAACTTTGTTAATTCTTACCCTAAACCTTGAAAGTTTTTCCAATATCTACCTTAATCTTTGAAAATTGGGATTTTGCTCCAAACCAAAGCTAATGTTTGAGATATGACGGTTAAAAGATTTGGTTAGAGTTTTTTTTTGCTAATATCTATCGTCCACCCACAGAGTTTATTTTTTTTTTTTTTGCCGGTATTAACTCTAAACCCTGAATATTTGGATATTTTCCAAAGCAAATCTAAAGAATCGGATTTTTGTAACTATGGTGGTCCAAAATTAACTGGTCGAGTTCGTAAAAATTCTTGAAAGTGGACAACTTCGCTAGTATGGACACGTGAAGAGAATGGAGGAGAAAATATATTCTTCTTCTTCTTCTTCTTCTTCTTTTTTCTTCTTCTTCTTCTTCTTCTTCTTCTTCTTCTTCTTCTTCTTCTTCTTCTCCCGTTAGGGGTCCTCACAGAAGATCAAACGTTTCCATATTGCCATATCCCCTGCGTCCTTCTCCGTCACACTACGCGCCATCATATCCTCCCTCATCACATCCATATATCTTCACTTTGGCCTCTCTCTCCCCCTTCCGCCTGGCAGCTCAATCCTTAGCATCTTTTTCCCACCAAACCCTCTAGCCTTCCTCAGCACATACCCATTATATTTCTGTCTTGCCTCTTTCTGCATGGATGAGAACAAATACCCTCTGGAATATCTGGAGTGGAAATCAGACGGCAAAAGAAGACCAGTGGGAAGACTAGAGAAAAGTTGTATGGAAAATCTGGAACTGTCAATTAGAAAATGATTGAGGGCATTTCTGGGGCAGGATGATTAACAGACAGGGAAGCTTACTTGGCCAGAAAGAGGCAAAAAATTCAGGTTTAAAGGTTAGGTTACAGTCTTTGCCCAGTTCTTAACATGTGTTCTTATGTTTTATTCTCTTCAAACATATCTACTAAAATATGGGTTATAAAAATACATAGGCTAAGTGATTTAGTTTATTCATCAATATAATAATTTTTTAATATTTTATTTTTTATTTATGTATCTTTATTAATATCTTTTGCCAAATGGTACAAGGTAATTTTTTTGAAGTTTTTACTTTACTTATCTTTATTTATTTATTTATTTATTTATTTATTTATTTATTTATTTATTTATTTATTTATTTATTTATCTACTTATTTACTTATTTAATTTATTTATTTACTTAGTTATTATTTGACATCCAAGTGTGGCGAAAATCTTGACCTGTGGTGGATGAGATTTATTCTCCTGAGTAGGTTTTCTTTATAGATTTTTTTTTATTTTATTTATATGTATGTAATTATTTCAATATTTATTTATTTATTTATCAAACTATTTTATATATTTATATTTGAATATTTAATGTTTTATTTATCTAACTATTTATTTAATGAGAGCTTTTAATCGGACATTTTTACCCTTTTGCGAACTCCCAAGTCGAGAGGATGCTGTTTCATAACGGAACCTCTACTTACACATCTAACGACGTACTCACTTACTGAAATACAAGAGAAACGCCATTACCTTCTCCTTCATAGTTCCAGTATAGAGGAAAAACCAGATGTGAGAAAGGTACTCCTTCAGGATGATCTAAATTTACTTATCTTAGTTTTATGTTCTATTATTATTATTATTATTATTATTATTATTATTATTATTATTATTATTATTATTATTATTATTATTATTATTATTATTATTATTATTATTATTTTCATTATTATTATTATCATTATTATTATTATTATTATTATTATTATTATTATTATTATTATTATTATTATTATTATTATTATTATTGTTATTATTATTATTATTATTATTATTATTATTAGTATTATTATTATTATTATTATTATTTTTATTGTTATTGTTATTATTATTGTTATTATTATTATTATTATTATTATTATTATTATTATTATTATTATTATTATTATTATTATTATTATTATTATTATTGTTATTATTATACTATTATTGCTATTATTATCATTATTATAATAATTATTATTATTATTATTATTATTATTATTATTATTATTATTATTATTATTATTATTATTATTATTATTATTATTATTATTATTATTATTATTTCTCTGTCTGAAAATCTTGAAATAATATTAGACATATCGGTAACAATTTTGAGGTAAAATAATATATTTCCTTCAGATTTTAATAAAATAAGATATAGTAATAGTAGTAGTAATAATAATAATAATAGTAGTAGTAGTAGTAGTAGTAGTAGTAGTAGTAGTAGTAGTAGTAGTGGAATGTTCATTAGCAATTATATATATTTTTTTTACTTCATTTCAGTACGTCCTTCTCAATGGTAAATTTTTTTTAAATTTCCTTGTCATTGTTCAACATTACTGTTGATAATCTTCATTATGGATATGGGGACTGCAATAGCACAGTGGTTAGGGCGCTTGTTTCGATCCCAATGTGAGACGTAAGTAAAGGAATTAGGCTTCACAATACCAACCCGTTTGTGTCCATCTCAATTCGCATGGGGGTTAATAAAAAAAAAAAAAACATACATACATACCGGCATACAAATACCGAAAAAAATTCATGGTATGTGTGTCAGCTCTCTCCTACGCTAGCACAAAGGAACCAGCTAACTTATTCATTCTGATGTATCCATTAGTCCTCTCTAACTTTTTTGAAGGTATGTATACTTCATACCAGTAGGTCATTTAGATTTGCACCTACGTAAGACAAACAGCTATGTATTCTCAGACTAGTTATGTTATTATGGAACTATGCTTTACGGCACAAAGCAGCAACTATCAAAAATAGAATCTGAATTTCATATCAAAACTTAGCACGAGGGTCTGCCCCTCTCTTTTTTTCTCTTACATTATTTAATTTTCGTGCTTTTCCCTCCAATTCCCTTATATCCTTAATCCCCTCCCCTTTTTTCCCCTCCTATCCCATCCCATCCTTTTTCACAAAGCAAGCAGCTAAGCTATGCACTCAGGAGTATGCATTAGTCCTCTGTAACATATTTGAAGGTATGCATACTGCATACCAGTATTTCATCCAGCAATGAAAACGATAATGTATGTATTGTTGCTTTTAAGAGCTTAGGAAATAAGAGAAGTCAGTAGCTAATAAACCTAAGAAAATTTGATGGTCAATAGTCTTTACTCGTATGAAACTCTGATGCTCATTACTTCATAGGTTTAACAAAATTTGATGGTTAGTAATATATAATCTTCAGAAAATTAGATGGTCAATAGTTTGTAAGCCTAAGAAAATTTGATACATTTATAGTTTATAAACTTTGGCGGCCAAATGCAGAGCATAAGTTCTACTAGTGATCACTTTATTGGTATGATAAGCATTTAATAAGACTGCATAATCCTTTGTAACATGAGACGATACCTATAAGGCCGCTTTTACACCAAAGTGGTACGTAAGACGTGGCATGCCACAGGGCACGCCAGTAGAAAACTAACATCCGGAAGTATATGAAACCTTTCACACATAAGTAGCGTGAAACGTCCCGTGTGCCACGTGCAAATTGCGTAGCAAGTCGAACATGGGACGTGTCACGCCACTACTGTGTGTAAGATTTCATATATTTCCAGATGTTCGTTTTCAACTGGTGTGTCACGTACCGAGTGCCACTTTGGTGTGAAAGCGGCCTAAAAGATGCCACTCACTTATGTACACTTCTAAAGATTACGCTTTAAGGGATTGTACGACCCATGGTAGCATATAATGAACTCCCAATGACAAGTAATGCAAATAAATGCACATGTAAAACTTAATAAATAAATTGATAAATAAATAAATAAATTACTTTATGCCAGACAGCTATACCGGAAATTACAATATAAATACAACAGAGTTTATTATATATGTATAATTTCTACAGTCTAGGAGTGAATGCGGACAACGTGTTAGATAAATAATGATAAAATGCCAAATCTCACAGAGAATAATGTTAGTTTTTATTGTTGATATAGTTTATTTTTCGTTTATGTCCTCTGACAGTCTGTGACAGGGTTCTGTCTGCTGTTTTTGTTCTTTCTCTGGAAATCATGATCTCTTGTGATTTGCTTAGTGTTTCTTCCCACAGAAGTATAAGTACAGTGAAGTGCTGGACTTGTTAAAGCCTCAAGTGTGGATAACCTATTAACCATCATAAGACATGCATCACCCACGCTGTCCAAATGACACCCCTCAAAACAATCCATCCTTCTAAGACTCCCTCACAACCTCACATCAACAGTGGTTTTACTTTTGCACTTCTTAGCATTTTATCTGTGTTGTCTTTTCTTTTATTCCATGAATTCCTCTCTTGCTTGCGCTGAATGAAACTTTTTATTTTGGTTTTCTTATTTCTTACTCTATGTATTCCTCTGGTATTTGCTCTGAATGAAACTATTATTTTTGCCTTGTTTTTTTTTTCAATGAATTCCTCCGTTATTTGATTGGAATGACCTTGTATCATTTGGTCTTATCTTTTATGCAACGAAGTCCTCTGTTACTTGAGATTAATGACATTGTATCTTTTTATCTTATATTAATTTAATTCCTCTGTTAATCGAATTCCTCTTGTCAGAAATGCTGGTTGTCTCTTGTATATTTATTACCCTGTAATTGATTTGATGACGACCTCTGTTAGTAGATCTAAATAACTTTAAATCTTTGCACTTTCTCCTTTATTTAATGAATTATTCTGACCGTAGTGGATACTGGCACTGTAACTTTGTTGACTTTTTTCCGTGAATTCCTTCATCATTACCACTGAATGACAATGTCTATGTTGCCTTTTATTTAATGAATTCCTCTATCAATAGATCTCATTATTTTTTTGTATTCATTGAATATCCCTGGTAGTAGCACTTGATAACACTTCAACTTTGTTGCCTCTTCTTTTATCCAAGGACTTCCTGTGTTAGTAACTTTGATTGACGTTTCTACTGTGTCTTCTCTTTTATCCAGAGTATATCTTTCAAGAACCTGAATGACACTTTAATCTTTTTTTTTCTTTCATTTAAATTTTTGCTAATTCAGTAGCACTGTCAATAGTGGTGGAGGACACTCTATCTTTGTTCCATTTTCATTTATTCAGTGAATTACTCTGTCATTGGCTCATTTCTCATCTTCTCTAATTCGATGAATTCCACTACTAGTAGCGCTGAATAATAATTTATTTGTTTCATTTCTTTTATTCATTATTTTTCATTATTGTTAGGGGTTGTTGCCTTTTCTCTTATTCAGTGAATTTTTACATAAACAGTGCTGAATGACACTCTATTTGTTGCATATGTCAGCAGTGCTTCTTGCTTTTTCTCTTACTCAGTGAATTCTCCTGCCTGTAGTGCTGAATGACACGCTATACTTGTCATATTTCTCTATTCTGCTTCTTTATTTATCGTAAGTGCTACTTGCCTATTCTCTTATTGTGTAAACTACTACTCTTCTATTAGCGCTGAATAAGACTTTATATATATATATATATATATATATGAATATTTATTTATTTATTTATTTTTTTTTTTTACCCCGACCGGGACTCGAACCTAGGACTTATGATTACTAAGTCAAGGCGCTACCACTACACCACAGAAGGTTAAAAGGAATCCAACCTTATAGCTTATATCTGCTATACTTAGGAATGACGCATTCTAACTGAATGCCACTATGTTCATATTACAGATTCCCCAACCTCACTCGTGGCTTCATTTTAGCATTTAATTCAATTCCCAATCTCATTCGGGCATGAAATATCAAATAAGCACATTACATATGTGAAAACATGAATAATTTTTTTTTTTTTTTTTTTTTTTACCCCGACCGGGACTCGAACCTAGGACTTATGATTACTAAGTCAAGGCGCTACCACTACACCACAGAAGGTTAAAAGGAATCCAACCTTATAGCTTATATTTGCTATACTTAGGAATGACGCATTCTAACTGAATGCCACTATGTTCATATTACAGATTCCCCAACCTCACTCGTGGCTTCATTTTAGCATTTAATTCAATTCCCAATCTCATTCGGGCATGAAATATCAAATAAGCACATTACATATGTGAAAACATGAATAATTTTTTTACCCCGACCGGGACTCGAACCTAGGACTTATGATTACTAAGTCAAGGCGCTACCACTACACCACAGAAGGTTAAAAGGAATCCAACCTTATAGCTTATATCTGCTATACTTAGGAATGACGCATTCTAACTGAATGCCACTATGTTCATATTACAGATTCCCCAACCTCACTCGTGGCTTCATTTTAGCATTTAATTCAATTCCCAATCTCATTCGGGCATGAAATATCAAATAAGCACATTACATATGTGAAAACATGAATAATTTTTTTTTACCCCGACCGGGACTCGAACCTAGGACTTATGATTACTAAGTCAAGGCGCTACCACTACACCACAGAAGGTTAAAAGGAATCCAACCTTATAGCTTATATCTGCTATACTTAGGAATGACGCATTCTAACTGAATGCCACTATGTTCATATTACAGATTCCCCAACCTCACTCGTGGCTTCATTTTAGCATTTAATTCAATTCCCAATCTCATTCGGGCATGAAATATCAAATAAGCACATTACATATGTGAAAACATGAATAATTTTTTTTTACCCCGACCGGGACTCGAACCTAGGACTTATGATTACTAAGCATTTAATTCAATTCCCAATCTCATTCGGGCCATGAAATTATCAAATGTGCTTATTTGATAATTTCATGGCCCGAATGAGATTGGGAACTGAATTAAATGCTAAAATGAAGCCACGAGTGAGGTTGGGGAATCTGTAATATGAACATAGTGGCATTCAGTTAGAATGCGTTCATTCCTAAGTATAGCAGATATAAGCTATAAGGTTGGGTTCCTTTTAACCTTCTGTGGTGTAGTGGTAGCGCCTTGACTTAGTAATCATAAGTCCTAGGTTCGAGTCCCGGTCGGGGAAAAAAAATGATTCATATATATATATATATATATATATATATATATATATATATATATATATATATATATATATATATATATATATATATATATATTTTCTACGTGAGGTAAAATTCAAAATTTTGTGGAACAAGGGACCTAAGGATTCCCTCATTTGCATTTTTATTCCGCAAAGTTTCAAGATTTGACTCATACATCCCCTTATAAGGGGGATTATGGCTCTTATATATATATATATATATATATATATATATATATATATATATATATATATATATATATATATATATATATATATATATATATATATATATATATATATATATATATCCAGTACATGAGGTAAAATTCTAAATGTTGTGGAACAAGGGAACTTAGGATTCCCTCACTTGCATTTTTATTTTTCAAAGTGTCAAGATTTGACTCATACAAAAGAAAAAGAGCATTAAATGCACGTGGAATATCAGTGGAACAGGGAATAGTGAGTGCAAGAGATCGGAATGAGTGAAGGAATATTGTACATTAATGACGTAGACCAAATGGATTTCTTATACCTGGTAGCTCATTGAACTGTGATGGACGGATGTGAGGGGAGTTGCCATGTGATGAAGCTTTGAGGGTAAACCAGCTGCGGCTGTCGGGACTCATTGTAGAATATCCTTACCCTCCTACTTTGTGGATGACCCAAGCAGGTGGAAAGAGGGGAGATGTGGCAGCTCTTTATCCCCAAGGAGCTGAGAGAAGTGGTTGAGATATGTGTGGATTGTGGTGAATGTACTTTTCAAGGCTCGGCCACCCCCTTACAAGAGGGAATGAGGCATATATATATATATATATATATATATATATATATATATATATATATATATATATATATATATATATATATATATATATATATATATATATATATATATATATATATATATATATATATATATATATATATATATATATATATATATATATATATATATGTATATATATATATATATATATATATATATATATATATATATATATATATATATATATATATATATATATATATATATATGCTCCCTGAGAGAGGGGGGGCTAGAATGCTTCCTCCGTGTTCCCCTGCGTGCCGAAAGAGTTGACTAAATGGGGCGGAGCGAGGGACCTAGGAACGCCCTCCTCTGTATTTTCTCTTCCCAAGAGTCAGAGTATATTTTCTTGACTCAGCCACTCCCCTTATAAGGAGAAAATGGCTCATATCTACGTATCTATCTATCTATCTATCTATCTATCTATCTATCTATCTATCTATATATATATATATATATATATATATATATATATATATATATATATATATATATATGTATGTATTATAAGTGTGATACCGAGATAGAAAATAAAATTTGCCCTCATCAATAAAGGCCCGTGCATGAGAAAATAGTAAGACGAAGGAAAAGAAAAAAGTTATGGACAAGGAAGAGATGAGGAAATGATACATAAAGGAAAATGACAGACTGAGAAGTAGTCAAAGTACAGAGAACCTAGAGATATGGGGGATTAGACCCTGAGATGACGATAGATCCGCTTTTTGAAGGAAGATAGGTTATAAAAATTTGGAAAGGCAGAGGAAGGAAGAAAGTTCCAGAGTCTGGAGGTAGTTGGGAAGTAGTCGCTGCACCGACCAATCCACGAGCTACAAATCTCCACACAGTACCTGTGAAATGAGGCCTTGGCAGTGGGGGAGGGATGCAACTCGCCAACTCATCACACCAGCGATGGAAGTAGTAGCGATAAAAAAGAGAAAGGGATGATACCTTATTATGAAGAGAGAGAGAATCCAGATTAGAAGCAAGAGAAGGATCATTAATGAGTCTGACTGCCTTAGATTCAACTCTGTCAAGGAGATAAATATAAGAAGAAGCACCCCAGATGTGTGAGCAGTATTCTAAGCAGGGACGGATAAGACCTTAATAGATTAATTAACTGTAAAGCGGAATAGTATTGACGAAAACGAAACAGAACCCCCCAATTTCTTGGATGCAGATTTATAAATTTCAATTATGTGATTCCTCCAAGACAAGTTAAAGGCTATATGGTTTCCTAATATATTGATAGAATTAAGAGGGCAAAATTCCTTTGTTTCGGAGACAAAAAGGCTATCAGGAGGTGAAGACAATAATGAGATAGCCAGAAACTGTGTCTTGGAGGCATTAAATCTAACTAAATTTTGAGTGCCCCACTTTGATACCCTTTGCAAATCGGAGTTGAGAGTAGAAGAAAAAGTATTATGAGACTGATTACGAGTAGCAGATGAAAGTTGTGAAGAAAAGGCAGAGGAAAAGTGAAGGGTAGAATCTCCGGCAAAGGCGTGATGAAGAGAGGAAGATGGGGATCGTAGAAGATAATTGATGAAGAGAAGGAACAGAGTAGGTGAAAGAACAGAGCCCTGTGGAACATCACTGGTAACAGGGAATTGGGGTAGATGTTGCACCGTCACCAACTACAGATATAAAACGGACAGAAAGAAAACTGGAAATCAGAGAACAGAGATAAGGGGTAAAGCCAAAAGCTGGGCGTTTGGCCAACAGAGCCATGTGCCAGACTCTCTCAAAAGCTGTATATATATCAAGGGCGACGACAAAGGATTCCCCATAGTTCCCTAGAGTAGATGACCATACATGAGCAAGATTGGACAGGAGGTCACCAGTGGACCTTGCCTTTCGGAAGCCGTACTGGTGACTGGAGAGAAGTGTGTTAGATTCAAGACGTTTCAAGAGGTGAACACTGAGCAGAGTTTCGAATACATTAGCGATAGCAAAGGTTATGGCAATAACTCGATAGTTTGAAGGAATATGTTAGTCATCCGTCTTAGGAACAGGTTAAACTAGAGTGTGCTTCTAGGATAAAAGGAAAAAACTAGTTGAGAGAATGAGGTAAAAAAGTTGGGAAAGCATGGGATCCAATCTATATGCATGCAATACTTACAATTTTTGGTATTTTATGACTGAAACTACATATCTAACCACATATACACCGATGAAGCCAAGAATTATGTACTTTTTTAAATTTAGGTTTTCATAAATTGGGTTCGATGCAAGTGAGGAGCTGAACAGCCATTGCCTCCCTTACTTAATTCTTTTCCTTACCCTGTATTTAAATCTTTCTTCCCCTGGTGTAGGGGACAAGTATATCATCTCCCATTAATAAAATTTGGTTAAAAGGGGGTGAAAAGAGGGGACTGGGGTTTCCTTTTTTTTTGTACTTTCCTCCAAAGAGGTCAATGCTTGGTTATGACTCGGTCATCTCTCCCCTTATAAAGGGTATTATGGGCCCTGTATATAGATAGAAATATTCAAGTACCGAAGGGAATTATTACCTCAGTTTACCAATTAGGATAATAAATAACACTAAGGTAATTTATATAATCCGCCTCCCACTCTGTAAAAATGTTTTATAATAACCAGGTGTGTATAAGACACAGATGTTTTGTGATAGTCGTAAACATAAACAACGTTTTCAATGTGTGTGTGTGTGTGTGTGTGTGTGTGTGTGTGTGTGTGTGTGTGTGTGTGTGTGTGTGTATGTGTGTGTGTCTGAGTATATATATATATATATATATATATATATATATATATATATATATATATATATATATATATATATATATATATATATATATATATATATATATATATATATATATATATATATATATATATATATATATATATATATATATAAAGATGAAACGACAGAGTGATGAGATGACTTAAAATGCAATCTGAATGATTTTAACACGACACCGTTTCATTGTTCCTCGGAGCTGACCACTCTGCATCTGTGAGTCATGTTTCCATATATGGTAGAGTTGTAGCTTCCCGGTCTGAGGTTAGCAAGAGCATGCACTCAGTGTAACGTTCACATTAGCCAATACCAAGAGGGTACCGCCCTTGGTAGAAAAGGGAATACGTGACGTAAAGCCAATCACTCGCCTGTTTCTAGTGGTGTCCTTGGCGAAGTGGTAGCATATGCGACTTTGAGGTGTCAGATTGAGAGGTCTCAGCCAGCCACGGTCTAAGGTTAGCATGCACTCATGGTAACGATCACACCTGTCATAACGGAAGTCCTTCGCAAGAAGGCACCGTCTTACCCCTTAGTAGAAAAGAGTGTCTGTGAGAATAAACCAATTATGCACACACACACACACACACACACACACACACACACACACACACACACACACACACACACACACACACAAACACACACACACACACACACACACACACACACACACACACACACACACACACACAAACACACACACAGAGCCGTTTACCTGATCCTGTGGTTCCATATATTGTTAAAATCAGTATCCTTCCCATTTATATTAACTTGTTAGTTAGTTTGATACACGAAATAATTGAATAATTAAAAAAAAAAAAAACAAATATCCACCTGTCAACAGTACTGAGTTAAGTTGCCAAGTAGTACAGCTGTCTTATTTTCTTCATTTTTTTGCTTTTCTTTTAGCTTTCTCTTTTACTATTTTTTTTTTATTTTGTATATATATTGAGTTAAATGTAAAGTCTAATCCTGTGATAACATATCTTGGTTAGCAAGTGAGTTTCTCAGTTAGGAAGAATATATAGCAGAAACAGGTGGGTGCCACCTCAGACACAAATTCGAATTTTCCTTCAGGTTTGACTTTTGTTTTTCTTTTTCTTTTTATCCTTAAATTACCATGGTCAAGTTTTTAAGTTAAGATGTGTGTTACCAGAAAAGAGATAAACTGAGTCACTAAATAGCACTTATATGGACATATAAAAATTCTGTGTGAAGCTTAATTAAAAGTTTTTTTTTTTTTTTTTTTCCTCTTTCTCGTCTTCTTTCTATATTCTGTGAGAGGGAGAACATAAAAATGACGCCATCTCTGTCCCAAACCTCTCCCATCCATGGGTCGGTAGGAGGGGTAGCCATCAGGGGACTTAAACAGAAAATCAAGAATTTAGAGGAAATGGTTATAAGCCTTGATGATAAAATTCGGAATATGGATGGAGAAATGAAAGAGAATGAAACACTCAGAGAGCAAATAAGATCTTTGGAGGAAGCAAATAAAGCACAAGGGCAGGAGAGAATGGAACTAGAAAAAAGAATAAAGAAGCTGGAAGGGGAAAAGAGTCAACTAGAATCTAGAATTTCTAAACAAGAAGATAAAAACAAACAGCTGAATGACAACCTAAAGGAATTAGATGTTAGTTCACTGCTCTCTTCTGAGAGAGACGAGATTGCTGCTTGGAATGTCCAGATTAAGGAAAATATTGAACAGTTCAGAAAAGAGTTCCATGAGCTGAATATGGAAAATGATGCCATGAAAACTTCCTTTGCTGATGCACTAAAGGGGAATGTGGCAGTAAAAGCGGCTGTAAAGGTGGTGGCACTGGAAAACATACAAACAGTTGACTATAAAGAGACAGTAATCGAAAAAATGAAAGACGTTGTGATGGAAAGGGCAAACCCACTCATCAGACAGGCGCTTGATAAGGAGAAGACAGTGGTAATCTCAGGCATAAGTGAATCCCAGGAGCCAACATGGCAGGGGAGACTTGAAGAAAATAAAGCTAGGGTTGTAGACCTGATAAGAAAGCTTGGAGTAGTTTGTGGTCCTGAGGATATTGTAAACATACACCAACTAGGTAAATATTCGAGGGAAGGAAAGCCGAGACCAACAAAAGTAACCTTTGAGAGAGGGGAAACATGTAGGGAAATATTGTTGAGAAAAAAAAGTCTAAAAGACCTTCAAGAATTCAAAGAAGTGTTCATTAGACGATACAGAACACAGGAAGAGATGGGAAAGATCAAAAACTTGTTGCAAGAGGCAAGAAGGTTAAATGATGAAAGAAATGAAGAAGAGAAGAAAATTTTTTGTTAAAGAGTTCTTCCAGACAAAGGGGAGATAAAGAAGATAATGGAGTGGGAGGGGAGGCAGTAGAAGGGCAGTGGTGGCACAGTGTTGTGCTCGGCGTCAAGGGCTTCAGAATACTAAGGGTTGAAAGATCTGAGAGGACTGGTGGAGGGATAGCACTGCTCATAAGTGAAAGGATTCAAGTTGAAGAAATAAACTTGGCTATAGAAACTGAGGTCAAGGAATTTCTTGTTGCTCGCATAAATACTGGGTCAGAGAGCATTATAATAACTGTTGTATGCAACCCACCAAGGAACCAAAATAGGCTTGAAGTTTATGAGGAAAGTCATATAGGTACTATTGAAGTCATAAACTCAGTTCATTACATGGCACGGGAAAAAAAATGTAGTATTTTGATTATGGGAGACTTTAATCATAAAGAGATAGATTGGATAAATCTTGACCCACACAGTGGTGAGGACTCATTCGGGGCAAGATTCCTAGATTGCGTACAAGGGAATTTCCTACACCAACATGTAATGGAACCAACAAGGGACAGGGGTGGGGATGAGTCATCACTACTTGATCTAATGTTCACAGATAATGTGTTGGATATTGAAAAAATTGAGTATGAACCACCAATTGGAAAGAGTGACCACTGTGTGTTGTTGATGGAGTATATCATTGAAGATATTCTTCCTGAGAGTAGAGGCACTGAGGACATGAGGAGGAACTATCCGAAAGGAGATTACATCAAAATGAATGAGCTTTTTGCAGTTATTGAATGGAGAACCTTATTTTACAACAAATCTGTACAAGAAATGTATGACATCTTTTGTGAGAAATATGGGAAGATAGTAGATTGCTGCATACCTGTCACCAAAGTAGGTGTAATTCATGCCAGAGAGAAATGGTTCGATAATGGGTGTAAAAGAGCTAAGGAGTGGAGAGACAAATGCTGGAAAATGTATAGGAGGAGAAAAAACATAAATGCCTGGCAAACCTACAAAAGAGCAAGAAATTTCTACCTAAGTAAAAGGAGAGAGGCAGAGAGAGACTATGAGAGGGACCTCACCAGGAAGGCTAAAGAAAATCCCAAGCTTTTCCACAGCTTTATCAGAGGAAAACTGAAGGTAAAAGAACAGGTTTTAAGGCTAAAGAGAGCGGATGGAAGCATCACTGAGACGGATGAAGAGATCCGCAAAGAATTGAACAAGGAGTTTCAGTCAGTATTTACAGTAGTAAATACCCCACCCCCTCAGATTGCAGTGATAGAAGCTCAAGGGCCAGTATTAGAGAACATCAACCTTACAGCCACAGAGGTATGCAAAGCGCTGATGGATTTAGATGTTCATAAAGCTACAGGTCCTGATGACATATCCCCTCATGTGCTTAAAAAATGCGCAAACACAATATCAGTGGCACTAAGTATCATATTTAAGGAGTCACTGGAGTCGGGGGAGATTCCAAGATGCTGGAAACAAGCAAATGTGATACCTATCTTCAAAAAGGGAAGGAGGAATACGGCTCTGAACTATAGACCAGTTTCCTTGACCAGCATAGTTTGCAAAGTTATGGAGAAACTACTAAGGAAACATATCTCTCTTCACTTGGAATCCTTCAACTTTTTGTCAGTGAGGCAACATGGCTTCAGAGAAGGTAGATCAACAGTAACAAACTTATTCGAATTTTATGATGAGGTAAGCCAAATCTTACAGGAAAGAGAGGGCTGGGCAGATTGCATATTCCTAGACTGTTCCACATGGGAGACTTATTAGGAAGCTGCAATCAATGGCTAGAATAGGTGGAAATGTTTTGGAATGGATAAAAACTTACTTAGAAGGAAGGGAACAGAGGGTTAGAGTAAGACACTCAGTGTCTGAATGGAGAAGAGTTAGTAGTGGAGTTCCACAGGGTTCAGTTTTAGGGCCACTTTTGTTCCTTGTATATGTAAATGACCTACCAGAGTCTGTAAATTCATTCATGAATATGTTTGCAGATGATGCAAAGATTGTGAAGAAAGTAAAAAACGAGATCAATGGTAGAGAACTTCAGGAGGATCTAAATAATCTGCATGAGTGGTCAGAAAAGTGGCTAATGAAATTCAATACTTCAAAATGTAAGGTAATGAGAATGGGTACAAGTGCAAGAAGGCCCAAGCTTGACTACTCGGTGGCTGGAGTACAACTTCAAGAGACAGAAAATGAGAGAGATCTAGGAGTAAACATACTGGCAGATTTGTCTCCAGAAATACATATAAATGGCATAGTAAGGGCAGCATATGCATTCTTATCAAATGCAAGGGTAGCCTTCAGGCACATGGACAAGGAAATGTTCAGAAATATTTATGTAACCTATGTGAGGCTAAAACTCGAATATGCAGCCCCCTTTTGGAATCCGCACTTGAAAAAGCACATAGCTAAGCTTGAAAATGTTCAAAGACATGCCACGAAACTGGTGCCAGAAATACGCAATCTCAGTTATGATGAGAGGCTGAGGAATTAGACTTACCATCACTGGAAGCTAGAAGAGAGAGGGGGGATATGGTGACAGTCTTTAAATTCCTTCATGGTTATGATAGAGTGGATAGGGATCGATATTTTGATATGGCTGGCTCTAGAACTAGAGGTCATAGTTTGAAGCTTCGTAAGAAAACTTCTTTGCAGGATGTAAGGAAATACTTTTTCAGTGTAAGAGTAGTTGATAATTGGAATTGGCTAAGCGAGGAGGTAGTTAATGCTATCTCAATCCATAGTTTTAAGGACAGGTATGATAAGTATCACTAAGTCTAAAATGGAACCGATCAGGAGACGGGAAGATACGAGCTTTGGGCTCTTTCCTGTAAACACAATTAGGTAATCACAATTAGGTAATCACACACACACACACACACACACGCACACACACACACACTATATATATATATATATATATATATATATATATATATATATATATATATATATATATATATATATATATATATGTATGTATGTATGTATACTCAAAACTTTCTTTGTAATAGCCTGCATATGAATGCAAAGCCTTGGGAAGCTCGTGTACCAGAACAGAAGGGACTTC